>MVGT01000499.1:122621-134177 GCA_002174775.1 Macleaya cordata | reverse complement strand
GAGACTCACTAGACTCTAACTCAAGTTACATTGACCATCTTGAGTTTACCTTTGACACGAAATTCGACAAACATAAAACATGGACCTTTCAGTTTTTCTACTTTGAAGAATGCGTAGGTTACTGTGTCGCTCATGGAACGGACCTAATGTTCTTCACTTTAGAAAATGTTTCGTTGCCTTTCCTGGAAAAATTTACTTCGATTCTCAAGATCAAATTGCCCTATTTGTCTCTATTTGGAGGTCTTTGTACCTACACTAGTTTGATTCAGTGTTTTCACTTGTGCTCAATGAATTAAGTCAAGTTATGGAATTTTTTAGCTTACTGCCCTTATTAAGGTTTCATCCAGAATTTCAGCTCAGGCGTATTCTCTATTTGGAGATCTTTGTGCCTACAGTAGTTTGATTGAGATCTCGGTTATCATGATCATTCATCGATGTTTGGCTTGATTAGGCATTGTCTGAATCTTTAGTTGATTTTTGGAGCGACTTGTGGTTAGTTTTGACCTTCATAGATTCTTTGATGATGCTTGCTTTATCTTGATCTTCTTATGATCGTGGCTTTCCTTCATTTGGAACTGTGGTAGTTCATTTATTGTTGAGACTTTAGGGTCTCTCTTGCTTTGAGTGTAGAACTTTTGCTGCTCTTTTGTTGATTTTTGAAGACGTGGGAGTCTTTTTGTTGTTAATTCGAAGGTATAGGCGGACCTTTGGAAGTTTTTGCTGATAACTGTGAGACTTCATAGTCTCTTCTGTCGATCTTTGAAATCGTACCTTTGGAAGCTTGTTTGATAAAGAGAGAGAATTCAGTGTCTCTTTTGGTAATCTTCGAAGGCATAGGCGGACCTTCGGAAGTTGTGTTACTGAAATGAGAGACTTCGGGGTCTCTTTGATATTCTTCGGAGGTATAGACGGACCTTCAGAAGGTTGTGACTGAAAGTGAGAGAATTCAGGGTCTCTTTTTGTAATCTTTGAAGTATAGGCAGACCTTCAAAAGTTTTGCTAAAAGTGAAGCGAGAGGCTTCGGGGTCTCTTTTATAATCTTCAGAGGTATAGGCAGACCTTCGGAAGCTTTTTACTAAGAAACTGAGAGACTTCGGGGTCTCTTTTTGTAATCTTCAGAGGTATAGGCAGACCTTCGGAAGCTGTGGGCCCTGAAATTAGTTGATTCCTAGCTCCGGTTTAAAAGTGAGAGACTTCAGGGTCTCTTTTGTTGCTCTTCGAAGGTATAGCAGACCTTTAGAAGTTATATTACTGAAATGAGAGGCTTCGGGGTCTCTTTGATGTTCTTCGTTGGTATAGACGGACCATTGGAAGTTGTGTTACTGAAATGAGAGACTTCGGGGTCTCTTTGATGTTCTTCAGAGGTATAAATGGAAGAGACTTCAGGGTCTCTTTTGGTGATCTTCAGAGGTATAGGTAGCCCTTCGGAAGCTTGATTTCTTGCAATTAGAGACTTCTGGGTCTCTTTTAGTGACCTTCGGAGGTATAGGCAAACCTTCGGAAGCTTTGGGTTTTAAGACAGAGGCTTCTGGGTCTCATAGTTGTGATCTTCGGAGGTATAGGTAGATCTTCGGAAGCTTGGGAGATAATGGAGTCTCTTCTGTTGTCTCTACAAAGGTATTTGCAGACCTTTGGAAGATTTTTGCTGAAAAAGTGAGAGACTTTGTGGTCTTTTTTGCAATCTTCAGAGGTATAGACGGACCTTCGGAAGTTTGGGCTCTGAAATTAGTTCATTCTGAGCTTCGGTTTAAAAGTGAGAGACTTCGAGGTCTCTTTTGTTGTTCTTCGAAGGTATAGGCGGACCTTCGGAAGTTGGTGTAGATAAAGTGGAGACTTCGAGGTCTCTTTTGTTGATCTTCGAAGGTATAAGCGGACCTTCAGAAGTTTACGACTATGACATCAGTTGATTCCGAGCTTAGGTTTGTGTTTTATTCTAAAAATAACATAACCGATTTTCAAAAAGAGACTATTTGACTCCATTTTTTGAGTTTTGAACTAGTAGAAAGGCTTTATCTGGGTTTAGATGTTAGATCTTTTGCAGTTTGAACTAATTTGGGTAGAAATTGAGGTTTGATTTTTGAATTTTTGATTTTTCAAACCTAATGGGCAAGATCGGGCGATTTTGGGATGGATTTGACGCCAGAGAAGAGATGAAATAGCTCGTTTAACAAAAATTTTGTCAAAATACGCTCAGGTAAGGTGATGGCTTTTAGATTTTGGGGTATTTTAGTAAGTATACAAGGAGATAAATATCCTTTCAAGGAGAAAAATGAAAATTGGTTAGAAAATGTATGAGAGAGGAAAGAGATAGTTGATCTCTCCATTCTCTCCCACTTTTGGTTTGCAACACCCCGACCCCGGACTCCCAATGGTCCGACCCACTTTCGAGGCGAAACCATGACCCAGGCTTCGGAGCGTTACTTGAAGGGAAAAGAATGTAACTAATGCCTCTATTATCTAGTTAAATACTATGTAAAACCACTAATTCTCTGGGTTTAGTCATTATGAATCACCCTAATTGATTTTAATTACTTAGGGTCTTAAAAACTAATGTAGACTACTTGGAAATGTTATTGTAAGAGTTATTGCGTCAGTGGCAAATTTCAGGCCTTATCTCTGTAACAAAAATTTGGATTCCTATTAGGTTAAGTTCTCTGGAAACTAGACATCCAGATCTAAAACTTCTATGTTTTGACCAGAAACTAATTCTCTATGGTTTTACACAGACATCGTGCTCTACTCAGATCAGTGCAGAAATTCTGGAAATTCCAGCTGCTTTGGTCCAAATTAGGGTAGTCTAAAGGTCAACTTCCTTGGCTCAGTTTATAAAGGGGCTTTCTATAGTTAAACTTTAGAGTCTAATGATCAACATTACTAAAGGCAAAACACTCATTCAACACATGCATCATCACAGAAAACATAAAAAAACATTCATATATATCGAACTATCATACTTTTAACTTTATTCAAACCAATCATAAGTATGCGTCATTGTATATATTATTTAACTACTCATTGTCAATTAAAATCAAAACTAATCATATCAAGCAAGGAAACAAATCAAAAATCCCTTATTCCTAATGATCTAGAAACTATCATCTTCTTTCTCAGTTTCCCGGAGTTGTACTTACTTCTAAGTAGCTTTTCTTTCAGTACTTCGAGTTCTACTTCGAGTTCTACTTCGAGTTCTACTTCGAGTAACTCGTCTTGTACCTGTATGGGGTAAAAACGTAGGGTGAGCAAAGCTCAGTAGGTATAACCAAAACATAGGTTGATGTCCTGACACCTTTTTCAGAAAATCCACAAGCCCTTTTTACCACAAAAACCTCATCCAAACAATGCCTCTTTAAATCCAACTTTGGAAACCTTTCAAATTCACTCTTCCTTTTTTAAAACCTATCTACCATCTAAGTTTGAACTCTCAAATACTCTTTTGAAAATACTTTTGAAAACAATTTTGGTGTCAGCCATCAAAAACAGGATTATGCTTTGAAAATCAACAACTCTTATCTATAAAGAACTTAAACAAGATATAACAGTATATATATAGAAGTGTATGCAGCAAATCTATATTCTCACATCCTCATTAATATTTAATTATTATTATATCTTTCCACTTTTCGTGAGGGCAGTTGCGGCAGCCTACCAAAGGCTATTAATGTCGCCAACCTCTATCACTTTTGGACAGACCCGAGTAAACCTCTCTTACGGAGATGCCACTAGGGAATATATAATATTAATTAAGACAAAATAACGTCCCTTAGGACAAACTGATGATTAAATATATTTTATATAACAACTTCACCACTCATATGAAGCACAACTATTCCTCTCTTACGGAGCACATTATATACCTCTCTTTTGGAGCACAATATCATCCTCACTTATGGAGCATAATTCACACCTTATTTAGGGATTATTTTGATACCATCATGGGTATCCTACTCATGGTTACTAAGGCAACTAACCTCACAATCCAAATGTTTCTTTTAAAAACCTCTCATCTTACCACTTTAACTTGTAATAGCTCTTAGACATTTTTCACTCAAGTTTATACAACCCAAAACCAATGCTTTTTATGCAGAAAAACCTTTTGAAAAATAATATATATTTTTATAAAAACAATTTTGAAAACATACAACTAAACTAATCGAGAAAAACGGGGAGTTTTGAAAAAGAAGTTTTAAGGATGGTGGTTCTCCCTACCTTTTTTGCTTGATTTCCACACGGCTTTGACTCAATCTTCCTTTGCCTCTAGAACTCTAAGCTTCTTCAAAACTTGAATGTTTTTATTCTTCTTCAAACTTGGGTTTGAAAAAAATGAGAAAATATTGAGAGAGAGAGAGAGAGAGAAAGAGAGATAAATCAGCTAGGTGGAGCTTGGGGTTTTTCTTCTTCTTCTTCTTCTTCTTCTTCTTCTTCTTCTTTTTTTTTTCTAGTTGAAGGTGGGTTTTTAGTGTTGGAGAGGGAGCACGACCAGGCCCCCTATTTATAGGGTTCGGCCAGCCCCCTCCACCTCCTTACACTAATTCTAAACCTATCCTAACTCTAACCCTATCTCTATCCTAAACCAAGTCTATCTCAAACTCCTTTTTATTTATCTCTTTTGTTTTTATTTATCTTTAACTCTTTTTAATTTTTAAACTACTAATAATATTAAAGGTTTATTTATTTTAGATGGCTAAGATTAAATCTTAAACCATCCAATAGTTAACATTAAATACTACAACTTTTAGATAATTAAGGAAACCTAAGTATTTTAAGTTTTGGAAACTATTTCTATGGCTAGGATTTAGTAACGTTTAATCTAATGGGTAATATTTATTCCTTTTTCATCAAGGTTTAGTATTTATCTAAAAGAAATATACTAGCAATTATCTTTAAATTAGTAATTATCTAATTTTTAAGAAAATTACTAAAATTTAGGTGTTTTAACTTAACTAACAAGTTTTAGAGTTTTAGGAAACCCAAAACTCTCTAATTAAGTGGCGCACAAGGCTGCCCCTTGTGCCCACATTTTTGGTAAGTGGGGCCCACTTATCGGTCACCCCTTATCCTAGTTTTACTATTACACCCAACTACATCTTTTCATTTCATTTTCATTTTTCATTTCATTTTCATTTCTAATTTTCATTTTATTTCTAATGAAACCTTAATATCTCAAAATGATTCTAACCTAATGGTTTATTCCATTATTTTTCATTTCTTAGTTTCCATCCTAGGGTTTAGAGTGTCCACTAACATTTCTAGCTTCATTTCTTGGTTCATTTCATTTCTAGGTGACTTAACATTTTTATTTTTTAGAAACCACTAGGAATGATTATTGTTTATGGTTGTTATAAGTTATAAGTTGGTTCCTACATTGAGTACAGTTTTATATTATTTCATCATTTTACTATTTCTAGACATGCATCTAATCATGGTATTTACTAACATACATATATAAAATCATGGTATATTATCTAATATGCAATAACACAATATATTTAGCATACTAGAGCATGTAATCATACAATATACATTCATGTTTAAACAAATCAAACATATAACTATACAACTAATTCAATCTAAACCATGTTATAGTTTCACTCAAGCATGTTATAATTCACACAAGCATAGCATAGTTCACACAAGCATGTTATAGTTCACACAAGTATGTTTATACATTGTTACCACCACTATCATACATTCATACATACGTATCTTACTAGTATGTATAAAGTATACTTATCTTACTAAACTAACATATATGCATGCAATCATTTAAGAGAAACATATAAAGCATGCAATTCAATTCAGAAAAGTTCTTAAGACTTAAGGGATTCACTACTAACTTAGTTTCTGTTAATCTAATTCTAAGCTCTCATACCAAACTGTAATTTCAGTCAATTTAATTACTTAACTCACAGTTCCACATAAATCTGGAACTATGGTAAATCTTGTGAATATTCCAATCATAAGCCCAGCTGATCTCGAACTTGTGCTCTGATACCAAACTGGTATCAGGTATACCTTATGGACATTCTAATCACAAGCCCAGCTGGTCTGAAACTTGTGCTCTGATACCCAACTGTCATTTGGTATAGGGGAAGTTGAAAGACACTAATCCTATATGTCCAGTCAGTCTAACTAATTGATTCCACTCATAGTCCTAGCTAATCTAAAACTTAAGCTCTGATACCAAACTGTAACACCCCGACCCCGGACTCCCAATGGTCTGACCCACTTTCGAGTTGAAACCACGACCCAGGCTTCGGAGCGTTACTTGAAGGGAAAAGAATGTAACTAATGCCTCTATTGTCTAGTTGAACACTATATAAAACCTCTAATTCTCTGGGTTTAGTTATTATTAATCACTCTAATTGAGTTTAATTACTTAGGGTCTTCAAAACTAATGGTTAAGGACTAAACTACTTATAAATGTTGCAGTCAGAGTTATTGCATCAGTGGTGAAGTTCGGGCCTTATCTCCCTAACCAAAATTCGACTTCCTATAAGGACAAGTTCTCTGGAAACTAGCATCCAGGTCTAAAACTTCTATGTTTTGACCAGAAACTAATTCTCTATGGTTTTACACAAAAATCGTACTCAACTCAGACCAGTGCGGAAATTCTGGAAATTCTAGCTGTTTTAGTCCAACTTAAGATTGTCTAAAGGTCAACTTCCTAGGTTCAGTTTATGAAGGGACTTTCTATAGCTCAACTACAGAGTCTAATGATTAACATTACTAAAGGCAAAACACTCATTCAACACATGCATCATCACAGAAAACATAAAAAAACATTCATATGTATCGAACTATCATACTTTTAACTTTATTCAAACTAAATCAAACCAATCATAAGTACGCATCACTGTATATAATATTTAACTACTCATTATCAATTCAAATCAAAACTAATCATATCAAGCAAGGAAACAAATCAAAAATCCCTTATTCCTAGTGATCTAGAAACTATTATCTTCTTTCTCAGTTTCCTGGAGTTGTACGTACTTCTAAGTAGCTTTTCTTTCAGCACTTCGGGTTCTACTTCAAGTAACTCTTCTTGTACTTGTAGGGGTAAAAAAGTAGGGTGATCAAAGCTCAGTTAGTACAACTAAAACATAGGTTGATGTAATGACACCTTTTTCGAAAAATCAACAAGCCCTTTTTACTACAAAAACCTCATCCAAACAACCTCTTTAAATCCATCTTTAGAAACCTCTCAAATTCACTCTTCCTTTTTCAAAACCTATCTACCATCTATGTTTGAACTCTCAAATACTCTTTTGAAAATACTTTTGAAAATAATTTTGGTGTCGGCCATCGAAAACAGGTTTATTTTTTGAAAATCAACAACTCTTATCTATAAAGAACTTAAACAAGATATAACATATATATATATAGAAGTGTATGCAGCATATCTATATTCTCACATCCTCATTAATATTTAATTATTATTAAGTCTTTCCACTTTTCGTTAGGGCAGTTGCGGTAGCCTACTAATGGCTATTACGGTCGCTAACCTCTATCATTTTTTGACATACCTGGGTAAACCTCTCTTGCGGAGATCCTACTAGGGCATATACAACGTCCCTTAGGACAAACTGAAGATTAAATATATTTTATATCACAACTTCACCTATCACATGAAGCACAACTATTCCTCTCTTAGGGAGCACATCATATACCTCTCTTTTGGAGCACATTATCATCCTCACTTATGGAGCACAATTCACACCTTATTTAGGGATTATTTTGATACCATTATGGGTATCCTACTTATGGTTACTAAGGCAACTAACCTCAAAACCCAAATGTCTCTTTTAAAAACCTCTCATCTTACCACTTAAACTTGTAATAGCTTTTAGACCTTTTTCACTCAAGTTTACACAACCCAAAATCAATGCTTTTTACGCAGAAAAAACTTTTGAAAAATAATATATATTTTTATAAAAATGATTTTGAAAACATGCAACTAAACTAATCGAGAAAAATGGAGAATTTTGAAAAACAAATTTTAAGGATGGTGGTTTTCCCTACCTTTTTCGCTTAATTTCCACGCGGCTTTGACTCGATCTTCCTTTGACTCTAGAACTCCAAGCTTTTTCAAAACTTGAATGGTTTTATTCTTCTTCAAACTTGGATGAGAAAATATTGACAGAGAGAGAGAGAGAGATATATATAGAGAGAGAGAGAGAGAGAAATCTGCTAGGTGGGGCTTGGGTTTTTCTTCTTCTTCTATTTTTTTCTAGTTGAAGGTGGGTTTTTAGTGTTGGAGATGGAGCTCGACCAGGTCCCCTATTTATAGGGTTCGGCCAGCCCCCTCCACCTCCTTACACTAATTCTAAACCTATTCTAACTCTAACCCTTTCTCTATCCTAAACCAAGTCTATCTCAAACTCTTTTTTATTTATCTCTTTGGTTTTTATTTGTCTTTAAATCTTTTTAATTTTTAAACTACTAATAATATTAAAGTTTTATTTATTTTAGATGGCTAAGATTGAATCTTAAACCATCCAATGGTTCACATTAAATACTACAACTTTTAGATAATTAAGGAAACCTAAGAGTTTTAAGTTTTAGAAACTATTGCTATGGCTAGGATTTAGTAACTTTTTATCTAATGGCTAATACTTCTTCCTTTTTCATCAAGGTTTAGTATTTATCTAAAAGAAATACACTATTAATTATCTTTAAATTAGTAATTATCTAATTATTAAGAAAATTACTAAAATTTAGGTGTTTTAACTTAACTAACAAGTTTTAGAGTCTTAGGAAACCCAAAACTCTCTAATTAAGTGGCGCACAAGGCAGCCCCGTGTGCCCATGTTGTAAGTGGCACCCACCTCTTGGTCACCCCTTATCCTAGTTTTACTATTTACACCCAACTACATCTTTTCATTTCATTTCCACTTTCATTTCATTTTCATTTCATTTCTGATGAAACCTTAATGTTTCAAAATGATTCTAACCTATTGGTTTATTCTATTATTTTTCATTTCTAAGTTTCCATCCTAGGGTTTAGAGTGTCCACTAACATTTCTAGCTTCATTTCTAGGTGACTTATTACATTTCTTTATTTTAGAAACTACTAGAAATGATTATTGTTTATGGTTGTTATAAGTTATAAGTTGGTTCCTACATTGAGTATAGGTAAATGTAACCCTAGTTTTGATTTCATTTCTCCTGTTTTCCAAACTGAAGGTTCATTTTTTAGGTTTTATGGCTCATTTCTACACAATAACCCCAATCTCTCTCTCGAAGAGATTTTGAAAACATTCGGTTTTGTTTTGAAAAACATTTTGAAAACATTTGAAAAACCTTTATGCAAGACTCTCTGCAAAACTCATTTTGCATAACATTTCTAGACTTATTTCCCCTCTTATATACAGTCCATGTATATAACTTATGCGTTGTGGATGGTTTTTGGCAAAAAGCTTATTTTTTTCAATACTCTTTGGTTTCTCTCCTTAGGTTTACACCTTTTTAACCCTTGTTGGGCCTATTTTGGGTCCATGGGCCTTAAGCTCATGCTTAAGTCTATGTGAAAAAATCTCGGGGGTTACGTGGTTGTTACTTCAAAAAAAAAAAGAGAGAGAGAGAGAGAGGTCGGCCCTAACACTAAGTGCTTCCTCTATTGTCACAAACTTGGTGATTTTCATATCAAAGAAAGTTTAAACTGAAGCCTAGTGCATAATAGTGAAAAAGGGTGGATTCATTTTTGTCTTGGGAAGCAAATCAACATAGTTTATCGCTGAAAAGGTAGGGGTTAAGCACTTGTGTTACAAGTATGCCCTTACTCTTAGTTAGTTTATTTTTTAATATTCATGATGAAGTATTCCATGAAAAAAGGCATGCTAGAATTTATGCAGTCTGTATCATGATAGAGATTCCATGATTTTTATGAGTTGATGTATGATTTATTAATCTAAGAAAGTTAGAACTAACAATCAAGTGTTGATAATGGCTACTTAGTAGCATGTGTAATTTGAAGGGTGATTCCAAACTAATTCCACCAAGTGTGGTTTCCCGCAGAAGATCGTACACCGTACGATGGAAAGTTAAAAATCTCTGGATTTAATCCATTAATCATAAAGTGATGGAACGGGGCATTATAGTGATTTTATTTAAATTATTTGTATAATACGATGTGTTGTTACTGTGATTGATTTATGATTTTACCCTACTGAGCATAATAGCTCACCCTGTTTGTTTAAATCTCTCATAGATTAGTTACTAAGGAGAGCAGAAGTGCTTAAAGTCGATTGATCGAGGAGGAATGAAGACTAGATAGCTCTTATATAAGCTTATCTTAATTTTAATACTTGAATAAGGATGGCATGGCTTCTTGGGAGGGTTTCTAAACTAGTTATGGATTATCAGTTTGATTTTTTCAGTTTTTATGATATTCTGGAAAACATAGTAGTAGTTGGTTATCTAGATGGTTTTATTGTTAAGTAGAAGTTAGGTTTTCCTATTTTACAAAATCATGGTCATGTACTCGAATCTACTGACAAAAATATATATGTCTGATGAATATAAATTTTTGTGTAATTTCGTGGGGAACTAGACTTTGGCCGAAACATGAAAAATGTGGGGCTCTAAGCCTAGTTTCACAAAGATGTGATAGAATATTTTTGTTAGGTCCATGAGTTCACTCATGTCATATTTGTCANGTTTGTAGTGTGTACTTGTAGATAAGTTCTTATTGCATTTGAACATGACATTCCATCTACTAAGTATCATACTTTACAGCATGTCCATTTTTTTTTTGTCAAATCATTTTTGTGACATGTGTGTATATTTATAATCTTGTTTTCTTGTCAATACTGAATGAAGTGTATAAACCTTTGTTATTGGATGAGAAACAAGCTATTACATAAGTGGTGACTATTGATAGTCAACTACATCAAGCAGAATTTTTTTCTGTAAGTTAATGTTCTCACTTTTCTCTTGTTTTGCATTGCATATCATTTTTGGGTTGAAGAGTGAGTTTTGAAGATTAGTTTGCTTTCATAAAATTGCATTCTAATACAGATGTGTTTTAAGTGTTCTTCTTGTTGTTGTTGGCTATCTTTTATAGAATACTTGAACATATAAGAGATTTCACAAATCTAAATTGCTTTACTTTATTTTGATATAGCTTGTGAATCTCTTCTCTAAATCCACATACTCTCTTGACTGATTTATAAATCTTGTGCACATAAGAGTCTCTTGAGTAAGTGTGATTTTATCCTAGTTGAATCATTGGATGGGTTAAAAATAAAGCTCATGATTCATTGATAGACTAAACTAACAGGTTGGACTATCTCTCACTAGGATATTGTATTTTGATGAAGTACTGGAAAAATATTGTTATATCATGTTATGAAACATCACCAAAACTGTAAGCTCTCGTAAAAGATTTTGATCTTGGTGAAACATCAAAAGAGTGAGTTCTCGAAAAAAATGTTGAACTCGGTGTTTGAACATCAAAAAGAGTGAGATCCCGCAAAAAGATTGGGAACTCGATGTTCTTTATTCTTCATCTTGACCTCATAGTGACCCACTTGGTTCCAATACGGGTACTTTCTT
>MVGT01000499.1:68618-112772 GCA_002174775.1 Macleaya cordata | reverse complement strand
TTTTTTGGGTACTTGCATAATTATTTTTTATGCAAATATATAGAGGCCCATTTTTCGGAGTTCATAGTGGTGATGAGATGGTATAAGATGACGGTGGAAATGGAGGTGGTGATGTGGTGGCGGTGATGAGATGGTAAGGTGGTGGTGGTGGCAGTGATGGTGGCAGTGGCGGTGGTGCGGTGGTGGTGTGGAGAGAGAGAGAAAGAGACCATAGCTTCTCACTTTTTAAAAATCCACGATAATCTCTTGACTTGAGGTCGGATTATTGAATGAGAAAAGTATATATACCAAGCCTTCAAATATCCATAAGAATCCATGAAAGTCTTGGGCCCATTAAAATCCTTAAATATCCAAAGTGAAATGAATACCATAGATTTTTAAAGAGTCTTTAGGAATCATGTTTGAATACCACAAAGTTTTGTAGACTTTAAAATCTATGCAATTGAATACCCCGGACTTTTAAAGAGTCCTTATATATCCAGATTTTGGTACAAGTTTGATAAATAAAACACAATTATCGTCATTCATTGATTATCTTAATACAATGGATGTATTTAAATAGAACACACAATATAACTTCTTCCTAGTAACTACTTCAGATAAGTCAAATATTTAAACATTTAAAATATAATTACTAACTACACATGCCTACGTGGCATTTAGTCACGTAACATTCCTCTTCTTACCTTCTTCTTGTTACTAAATTTGCATTTACACATTAATAAGTACCATTCGACGATTTCCATGGATGTAAGCAATTGATAGAAACTGAAATTGTTGGATGGTAGAAATCTGTCCTTTTAGTTGGCTTTTCTATGAGGGTTCTTTGCAGGATGAAATTTGACAGAGAACCTATCTAGATTATCGTCATTTCTGTATTCCCTATCCAGGGTTCTTACTTCTTTTCGGAGAACCGGCCTATTAGAGTATCTCCAATCCGGCTTTTGAAATTGGGCTCTAAAAGGGAATCTGACTCTATTTTTTAGAGCCCAGCAATGTTTGTACTCCAATCCATCGGGCTCTAAAATTGGGTTCTAAATTTTTTGTTCCCTCCAAAAATATTTTTTCACTAAAAATAATTTTCCACCAAGTATAAGAGAATATTATTTGATTTGAGTAAGTAGTCAAAAAAGAAAAAAAATAGAGAGAAATGAAGTGAAAAAAATAGAGTTTCAAATTATTAAACAATTGTCAATTGGATGAATATATAATCTTAAATAGCAAACATGAAAAAATAAGCTTTTGATAAAGTTGATGGCCAAGATGTAAATATTTTTAGGGATATATTTGTCAAAATAATTATTTTTATATATGACAAAGGTTAAATTGGAATTCTAAAGTGTGAATAGCGTTGGACTCTATAATTAGAAGGGCTTGGGCTCTATATTTGGAGCCCTTCTTTGAATTTTAGAGCACGGTGTCACGGGTCCGGACTTCCAACCCAAAAGACTAGCCCATTAGGTGGAGTTGACCCAAACCCATATTAACTCCAAGATCACCCCTTCTCCATCCGATGTAGGATTATTCCCATTTTTGGGAACTCCTCCGTGACAACGGGCTCCATATATAGAGCTCGGTTGGAGTGGAATTTTTTGGCTTGGGCTCTAAAACTCAATATAGAGCCCGATTGGAGATGCTCTAAGAGTCAAGTCAATAATGGGTTATCTCTGTCTCTTCACCAGTTCACCTCATGGTTCGCCGACTCGGTGGTGACCGAGTCAAAGTCAGACCGTCTGACTCGGATGAGTCGGGCCGAGTCAATGACGAGCCAAAGAATATTAAAGAAACAGAAAGAGAAAGAAAGAGGGAGAGAGAGAATGAGAATTGCCAATTACTGAAACTTCTGATTCAACCTTTTTTAACCCAAAATTGAAACCACCCACATTCCCCAATTCTTTACAGACTTGACTGAACCGTGTAAGATAAATCAACGAATACAATTTCTAGGCCAAATTAATCCTAATTCCTTTTATGAACACAATCTCCCCTCTCTTGTTTCTCTCTACTGTGATCCCCCTCTCTCTACTCTCTCTCTCTCTCATCTATTTCCTTTCTCTTCGTCTATTGTTGCCATGGCTAGCAGTGACTTGGTCGCCGAGAAGAAGAAGAATAAATCACCGCAGGCGAAGATGAAGGCACATGAGCACAGATTGCTCCGATTGTTAGACTTGAAGAGGTAGCCGTCACAACAAGATGAAGAAGCCATCCTCGATCTGTTAGCCCTAACTTATTTGATTTCTAAACTTTCGTTGATTATTATGGGTTTGATGTGTTTTGGGTTTATGTGAAAATTTTGAAGCACAAATAGTCGGGAAGGTTAGGTTAAATCATTTGTTCTTCAATTTGGTGTATTTTTTTTTTGTAAATCTTATTCTCTATCTATTTTTCTTTCATGGGAAGTTGAAGCCCCAAATTTATCTTTCAATATTTTATCCCTACTAAATAAGAAGTTTCCCATAATTGTTATTAAAATATTTTAGAGTAAACAAAAAAAAAGATATAACTGGAAACTTAAAATAAATGAAGTTGCAAGTTTTACAAGTAGTTATTAGTATTACACGAGGTAGTAATTCTCCACATAAGTAGGGATTCTCTCCCAAAACTGCTTCCACTCATATTTTTACAACTTAAAAGATATTCTCAAATTGGTTTTGAAAATAGAAAATGTAAAAAAAGTCCCTAAAAAAAAGTCATTGTGATTTTAATCCTTTTTTATAAATTTAGTCCTTAGTTTTGGACATAAAAGTCATAAAAGTAGGGACTAAATTTATAAAATAAGGATTAAAATTACAATGACTTTTTTTTTAGGGACTTTTTTTACAAAACCCCTTTTGAAAACTAACTCAATTTAAATCTTTTTTTTCCTGTAAAATTTTGAGTTGTCTTGGTTCAAATTTTTTTTTTAATTGCAGGGTAATTTTAAGGGGTTTTGCATTAAATTTGACTATGAAAGGCGTAGGTGTGGAGGTAAGCGAATTTTTCCTCTTACAACATGTTAGATTTCTTGAAAACTAATGTTTGTAGATAACTTATTAATAACTATGATTTTTCAACTATCAACTGGAATTTCAAAAAATTATCCAGATTTTGAAAAAAAAATATTATCCAGAATTTATAGATCGATAAAATAGTATTTGTTGACTTAGAAAAAATNAAAAAAAAAATATTATCCAGAATGTGGTTCATTATAGATCAATAAAATAGTATTTAGAAAGATTTTAGTAATTATAAAATAATTTAGTAATTATTGGATCCGAAAATGCTGCTACTTATATTTAATTTATTTTTTAAATTATAATTATATATTTATTTATTAATTATTATAACAAATTTAATGGTTAAAACGCGTTAGAAAACACGCAATGCGTGTGCAGGGGGTCTCGTTTACCGTAAATATCAAGCTCCAGTAAGAATATTTCTCACTACTGTAATGGCTCGGCCGAGTTGTCCCAGCCGAGTTAGATGAGTCAGCAGAGTCAAGGCCGAGTCAGATCCAAGTTGCACTGAGTCCATAACGTTTCTGTTGTTCCCACTGTATCAAAAACTCTAACTTGAACGAAGAAGAAATCTGCAAAACCTCAAACATTAAAATATATAAAGTAAAAGGCAAAGAAGATCGAGGCTTGAATTAAATTCAATGTCCTTAAGACAATATTCGCCCCGCTACTGGTGCTTACGGAATCAATTGGCGATTAGTCTCCCAGGTACAACGATCAAAATCCTTCGATAAAGCACTTTAAGGAAGGAAACACACGAATCACACTTAATTATTCTCTCTTAAAAACAGACGTACACACTTAGAATATTTTGATATCTCAAAACACTAGAACAAACAAACTATTTATAGGTGATGACACGACTCTTAGGAAGAGACACAAATAAAGACAAAAGGTGTAAGAACCTAAAAGACACCTATTCAAATATGAAACGATACCAACATACTAATTTCATCCACATGTGACTCTTCGGGTCTAAATAGTTTTTCTCATTCACCCGGAAACTATTTTAACTCACATAATAAATTAGTGGGTCCCACTTAAAGCCAAGTTTCCAACAGTTTCATGCTTAGTAATGGTTGGTTATGTAGGTTGTGATCGAGTCCGATCCGAGTCGGCAAACCATGCTTCACCTCTCCCTCACAACTCTCTCTATCTCTCTTTCCTTGCAACCTCCATTAACAACCTCCCTTGGCCGTTGGATCAGGACATTGTGTTCTAGCCGTTGGATTGTTAGAAAATATGAGAAATGACCCATGGGTACTTTGGGCATTTTAAAAAAAAATAGATTTAAATAGTTCATGTGTACACCACATGGTAAAAATACCCATCATGTGGTGAGCACGTGAACACTTAACCACCCAAATGACAAAAACTTTTATATGGGGCCGTATCACTAATTTCAATTAATATGAGGGTGTATCTCTAGTATCAATTAGTGGCTGGAGGTGTATGGCTAATTGGTCCTAAAAAAAAATGAATTCTTAATTGTTAATTTCTTGAAAAGTTAGAAATATATATATATATATATGGATAAGTTACTATAAGTGAGAGGTTAAGGACGGGAACCCATTTTTTGTGTGGTGTTGAGTTAAGAAAGAACAAACAGAAACATTGAGCAGAGAATACGACCCACTCATTGTTTTTTGAACTTTAAGAAAACCTCTCTCTATCTGTATGTATTGAGTGTGGAGATTCTCTAGCTAGTAGTGCCCATTCAGTGGAATCTTTTCAAACTTTTTCTTGTTCTTCTTTTTTCCTTTCCTATTCTGTTCCAAAGCGAATGGAATTCCGTGGTCATTTACTCATTTCTCACTTTTTTCTCAGAAGATGCTTGCCAAGTAGGCAAGTATGTGTGGTAACCAATCAGCATCTTACACGTTTGTGCCCTATGACAAATCTTGATGCCGTTTTCGAGTTGTTGGGACCCATATGGCTTCAATCTTCTATAGTTCTATCAATTTACTCAACGGAAAATGAGTAGGATGCCTTTACATGGTAAAAAAAAGGGTAGTTCTGGATCCACCCCCGTTTAGTGTCTGTTGACCCCAATTTTAAATTTTAAAAATTTTTAAAACTGCCCTTATTTTATGGGCCTAATATGTAGCAGTTCACCCCAAAAAGGAAAAAAAGCCATAGGAATTTAAGTTTGTGTTAGATAAGGACTCCATTTAGATTCCATATTCAAAATACAATCACCATATTAGAAGGCTTGTCTGCTAGCATAATTCTAGTAATACAAGAGGGAGCAAATCCCTGCCATAAAAAACAAGAACCAGAAAAAAAATAAAAATAAAAATAAAAGCATATGCTGCCAATTGATGGGATAAATATATTTACTTTTAGTTTTAAATATATATATATATATATATAACTATTCCTTTAGTAAATGTTTTTTCTTTTGTAAATATATATATATATATATATTTAAAATTAAAATTTAATTATATAAATCGATACAAAAAGTTTCTTTTAGTAAAGGTGATGTCTACTACAAAATAGATCCGTAAACCATATCAGAAGTTCATAAAGTCTATTTATATACTTTTTAAAGTGTGGGATGGAATAAGAAATTCCTTGTATATAATTTTCTATGGGTTTCAAATATCAGAAAACATAATTAAATTTGGTTGGCTTATGAAAAAAATTAAAATCAAAAGAATCAGGTTGGATGGTGAAGGTGGTGAGTCAACTCAGTTTTCTTTTTTGCCTTTTTGCTTTTTTTTTTTCAATTCTCGCTTTGATTTTTTGAACCATGTTCTCTGTATTTTCTCTCACTTAATGTATCTTTTTTAAAAAAAAGCCTAAAAAATAATAAGAAAAAAAATGAAACTATTTCATAAAATAATCAGGAAAAAAAATGAAACTACTCCATAAAATTATAAATCAACCCCTATTTAGATATTGTTCACCCTATTAAAAAAATTAAAAAAATAAAACTAAATCTACCCCGTAAAAGGATAAATCACCCCCAATTTAAATGCAGTTCACCCCATCACTGGGGGGAACTGCCACTAAACTGGGGTTGATCCAACATCAGCCTAAAAAAATTGACGTTGAGGACAGCTTCTTTAACATAAAAATGGATAGCTTCTTTTTTTATGCACGGACGGTCCTCGGCACATGTGCTCATTAACGACGGTGCACGATTAACGAATTTTAACATAAAAATGGCTATAACTTTCAAAATATAAATCAGATTTGAACAAAATTTATACCGTTGTAAAGATCAGAGATGAATATCAAATTCATAAAAAAAAAATCCAAAAAAAACCCATTTAACAAGCTAAAAACTTAAATAATTGTATGCAAATTATAGTTTACATTGTTTAAAAAGTAGTTTTTCGACTTTTTTCTTGTGCAATTTGTTTGCATAGAGACTTTGAAAAGTGCAGATGTTCAAATGTATTTAAAAACGCCTATACAAATTATAATTTACATTGTTTAAAAAGTAGTTTTTCGACTTTTTTCTTATACAATTTGTTTGCATAAATGCTTTGAAAAGTGCAGATATGCTCAAAAGTATTTAAAAACGCCTATGCAAATTATAATTTGCATTATTTTTAAGTATGCAAATTATAATTTACAGAGGTTTTTATGTATGCAATCTGTTTGCATAACCCAGTTATAAAAAATATGCCTATGCAAATTATAATTTGCATTGTTTTTAAGCATGCAAATTATAATTTGCAGAGGTTTTTATGTCTGCAATCTGCTTGCATAATCCAATAACAAAAAATAAAAAAAATAAAAAAATAAATTATAATTTGTATTATTTTTAAGTATGCAAATTATAATTTGCATAGATTTTTATCTATGCAATCTGTTTGCATAACCCAGTTACAAAAAAAACGCTTATGCAAATTATAATTTGCATTGTTTTTAAGTATGCAAATTATAATTTGCATAGGTTTTATGTATGCTTTTTGCATAACCCAGTTACCAATCTGCTTTCATAGTTTAATTACAAAGATTTTTTTTTTTTTAATTTAGTATTGTTGTCTGGTCTTATTTTAAAGATCTTAAAAAATGCTTTCCAAAAATATAAATTTGGCTAATATCTAAATTGATGTAGATTAAAAGTTATAGCATTTTAAATTTTAAAAAAACTTATTTTCTCTCTCTGCCACGTCATCAGTTCCTATAAAGCAAAAAATAGTTAGAAACTACGTATTTAACAAAGGGAATGGCAGTTTAGGTACTAAAATTTTGTTGTTTTAAAATAAAAGAAGGAACTAATTCCTTTGCTTACAAAACGGTAAAAAGAAGGGATTAGACTTATAAAACAAAAAGTGTTTGTCCTCTACTTGAAACAGTTATAAAAAGAGGGCTTTCAGCCCAATATTGTGTTTACTCAAACAAACAGATAAGGACTTTCTCTCTCTTTTGTTGTCTGTGTTAAATTGGATCGAAATAAATTAAAGTTTGTGATCTCATGATTTAGGGTTTAAGAATATTATTCTACATGCACTAAGTTACCGCAGCATAAATAGGTCTATACCAAGTCTAGTCATCATAATCTTTAAACCAATAAGAACACCTAGTATTTCTTTTTATTTTTTTATTTTTTTAAGAGGTGAGCCTGTTGTTAATGTGATCAGTAACTTGGGCCTTTGCTCGAGTGGTTGTGCACCCCTCCCATGACCTAGGAGGTCTAAGGATCGAAACGTTTTGGGTGTGGTTTACCATTAAGCTTCTCTAATGTTATATGTTGGAGCCCTCTTTTCGTCCGTGGTGGCGACGTCTCTTCTTCCGTGGTGGTGACGTATGCTCGTAGATATTGATGGTTTCGTTTCTCTTCGTCCGTGGTAGCGACTCCTTTGTTATCTTAGCGGTGGCTCTGCGCTTCTCACATACCTATTGCTAGTAGGCACCGGTGTATCTTTGCCTTGTCATTGTAATTTGGGCAATAGTCCCTTATTAAAAAAAAAAAAAAAAAAGAATTGATTCCGGGTCTAAACTGTCAACAATAATAAACACTACTAATTGTTCTAACTGACACATGCAACACCTAGTATTTCGATTAGGTACACTACTAGTTGTGCGAACTGACACATGCAACATCAATATTTCGATTAGGTTGATAAAAACATTCGTAAAAAACCGAAGTACTCCGAATGAAACATCTCAAATTCTCAAGCATTCCGAGACAATAAATACAATGTTTGTTCATTATCAGTACCGACGATCAAGTAGTCCCCTTTGTTTTGGTCATCAACAAAATTCAAAACCAAAACAAAACTTATCAAACACTGAATGTAATGTATAAATCACGTACTTAACTTTTATGTATTAGTCTTCTTAAATATGAAGAAGACCCATAGCCGTGCAAGGCACGGAGCTTTTTTAAAAAAAAAATTAAATTAAAATTTTTTATTAGATAATTAGAAAGTTTAGTTATTTTTTTAGGTGTAGGTTTTTTTAACCTACACCTAAGAGAGATAGTTTTGTTAACCCAATAATAGATAATAGATTGGGCCATATATTTATAATGTAGGTTTTTTTAACCCACAACTAAGAGAGGGTTTTGTTAACCCAAGGCTTCTCCTATAGTATATTATAATAGATTAGCCCCTATATCCCGTGCAAGGCACCTGGGTTTCTTTTAAAAAAAAAATTGAATTTTTTTATTAGATAATTAGAAAATTTAGTTGTTTTAAATTGGGCCACATGTTTATAATGTAGGTTTTTTTAACCCACACCTAAGAGAGAGAGTTTGTTAACCCAATAATAGATAATAGATTGGGCCATATATTTATAATGTAGGTTTTTTTAACCCACACCTAAGAGAGAGTGTTTTGTTAACCCAAGGCTTCTCCTATAGTATAGTATAGTAGATAATAGATGTATGGTGTACGTGCCACTCAGAGCACTGTAGATGTTAAGTTTATAAAAAATGCTTACATATCCTAATTACAAGTAGGTGCAAAATGTGGGTTGAGAGATCAAGAGTTTTTATTTTTATTTTTAATTTTATGACGAAACTATTATCTAATTACAAGTACAAATAAGGACGTAAGAGAGAAAGCGCTACTGATTGGTGAATAATTCAACCCCTAAAGTCGAAGAGATTGAAGGAAGAGAAAAACACCAACCTACAAGCCCTGAAGGATCAACCATCGATGACAGAATACTCATACGCACTTAGATATGCACGCCCTCCAATATTTTCTGATTTATTCAATGCAATCGGCATTTAAACTCAGGTTTGTGCAACCAACATTTTACCGACTAACCTAAATGGCACTTGCCGTTATTGTTTACTTAATGTTATCATTAATCCGTTATATGACATTAAAATATTAAATAATATTATTTGATGTTAAACTTAGATTTATTTAATGGGAGAATTTCTTAAATGCCAAATAAACCCTTAACTGAAAAAAAAAATTCAGTCATGCTCTTGGAAATTTGAAAGCGCCACTAGGCTGAAATGATAAAATTGTTGGGAGTTAAACCCACAACTGATGTTCCAAATCCACCTAGATCTTGACATGCGAACGATTAACCACACAAAAGAAAAGCAAAAAAGAAAAGCAAAAACCTAAACTAAGCATAAAGTCACTCTAAAGTTAGTGCTCCATATATAACAATAATATGACGATATGGATTTACTTATAAAAAACTGCTACATGATATTACTATGCACTGTCCATAGACTGCATTAGGGTTGTATCTAAGCATATGCGGCATAAGCAACCGCATAGAGCCCAATTTTTTAGGGCCCCCAAAATTATATATTACTTTTATATATATGTGTACATATATTAGTATGAATTAGTTCATCAATTTAATTATTATCATACTCCTACTTGTATGGAAATCCTTCCCATTTCTATTTCCTTGTTTATATAGAATAGAAAATCCTAATTATTTTTTTAGAATATATAGAAACTCATAAATATATTATAATAAAAGTTTAGCAAATTGTATTTTTTGTTATGCATCACTTTTTTTCTTTTTATTTTTCAAAGTTCTATTATATTTTATTTTTTGTACTTTTTTTAAAAAGAAAAATAATTTATTGGAATATGAACTATACTAATTCAACGAATTTTTTTAACTATGGTATGTAGGCAACCCTAAAGTAACATGGGTGTAGCACTTTTAAATAAATAAATAAAGATTAAATTTTATCTTTCCTTTTTTTTAAGTTTTTTTAATGGTTTCTTATTATTGTAATTTAAAAAAAAACAGGGAATTAGGCCGAAGGCCCAATTCTCTGTTATCTTTTGTTTTTAACCTAACAACCTTTTGAGGTTGAGCTCAAACCCTTCACACATGTAAGTTTTATGTTTTTAACCCCTTTAGTTTTGTTTTAAGGACAACAATTAGTTTCTTTATTTTCTTTTTTCCACTTTTACCCTCTAGTTCGTTTTTTTTTTATTAAATGAACCTAAAAACAGATTTGTTACAAAGAACGAATGAAGAACATAGCTTTGTTTTCCTTTTTCGATTGTTTGATCTCCTCTTTTTCGATTTCGCATTTTAGATCGGTTAGGTTTCTGGTTCAAATTTTTCTTCAAATCACCATTGAAGCTTTCCTCAAAAGCTTCGACTTCCTCAAAAGCTGTAAGAAGTTCAGATCTTCCACGCAACTGTGTCTTCGTCTTCGTCTTCGTCTTCTTCTTCTTCTTCTTCGTCTCTGTCTTAGTCTTCGTCTTCTTCTTCTTCTTCGTCTTCATTTTTTTTTTTGAGTTTCATACATTAGTTTTTCAACCTTTACGCAGCACTGAAACCCTCTACAATGCTCCAACCTTTATCAAACACTGAAACCCTCTACCTAGAGGGTTTCAATGTGTGTTATGTACTATTTAAGTGGTTCAATGTTTGAAATCAAACACTGAAACCCTCTACGAAGAGGGTTTCAGTATGTTTAATAATGCTCCGACCTTCATCAAACACCTAGAGGGTTTCAGTGTGTGTTATGTACTATTTAAGTGGTTCAATGTTTGAAATCAAACACTGAAACCCTTTTGGTAGAGGGTTTCAGTGTGTTTAACAATGCTCCAACCTTTATCAAACACTGAAACCCTCTAGGTAGAGGATTTCAGTGTGTGTTATATAGTATTTCAGTGGTTCAATCTTTGAAATCAAACACTGAAACCCTTTTGGTAGAGGGTTTCAGTGTGTTTAACAATGCTCCAACCTTTATCAAACACTGAAACCCTCTAGGTAGAGGATTTCAGTGTGTGTTATATAGTATTTCAGTGGTTCAATCTTTGAAATCAAACACTGAAACCCTCTTGGTAGATGGTTTCAGTATGTTTAATAATGCTCCACCCTTTATCAAACACTGAATGTACTATTTGAGTGGTTCAATGTTTGAAATCAAACACTGAAACCCTTTTGGTAGAGGGTTTCAGTGTGTTTAACAATACTCCAACCTTTATCGAATACTGAAACCCTCTACCTAGAGGGTTTCAGTCTATTCAGTAAAACTCTAAAGTTTATCAAGAGGATTTCAGTGTGTTATCACAACTATTACAGTTCACTGTAATTCTTCCAACAGGGTAGCGATGCTAGAAAACAAATTTGCTCATGATGATGACGGCAAGATCTTGAAGAACGATGAAGATAAATGCGCGAAGTTGCTGAAAGTAGGGTTTTAGTTCGAGGTCTTCAGATCGAGAGAGAGATCGAGAGAGAGAGAGAGAGAGAGAGAGAGAGAGAGAGAGAGAGAGTATGTTACTGTAAAACGTTAATGGTGATGGCAACATCGACGGCGACGGTGACAATGACAGTGACGGCGAGTAGTTGATGAGTAGGGTTTTAAGTTCGGTGAGGGATGATGGTTCAATGGACTTTTTGGTCATTTTACCTGTCACACGTTTGGTTTTTAACCCCAGGGGCCTTAAACAAAAACAAAACGTTGGATGTCCTGCATCCTAACGTTTTTCACATGCAGGGGCCTTAGCCCAAAACCCTCAAAAAAAAATTGGGAAGTTATTTCTTTAATTCATCTATGGGCCCCGTTTTAATATTTCGCTTCCAACTCCAAAAATCTCCGATACGCCCTGACCGTAGTGCAACTTAATATGATAAGTGTGGTCAGACCAAATCATACCCCTTGTGTAAGCTATTCCAATCCACATGGCAAGGAACTAGTTGGGGGCATCATGCTTTAAGCTTTTGCTTAAGAGTGCCCCCACCAGTCACCACCACCATTGATACTCCACCACACAGAATAATAATATACATTACATATGAGAATCAATTCATCTTCTTCTTAAAACACAAACTGAAACTAACTTGATGATTTATTTTAGTTTAATTCTGTCACTGTTCCTACGTATAGATGAAAATCTAAGAGATACCTTTGTCTGAGTAAGCTTTCTTCAGTAGTTCAAGATTAGAATCTGATTGGTGATGATAATGATGAAGAAACTTGGGTGCTGCAACTGGTCATCAGAAATCCAAAATTGAAGTTAGACTTTCCAAGTCTCTTTTACATGCACAACTTCTGATTCTCCTATTAGGGGACCAGAGTTTGCTTTCAGAACCTTACACTTACAGCCCAAATTCAAACCCCTCCAAAAACAACAATCAATCAAAGGTAAAAATAAGAAATCACATGCATATAAAATATAAACCTAGAAATCTTACCATGTCTCTTCTATTTATGTGTTTGCATGCATGTAAGAGCCAGAACATATTGTCTTGATAATGTTACTCTTCTCTCTTTCTAACAGTTTTTGAGTTTTTCTTATCATCCGGGTTCTCTTCCTCGTTTGACCCAGGGGCATATGCAGTCCTCCATCCCACACACACCTGGTAATGAATGGGAGAATTCTTCTTAGAAGTGACCTTAGGGAGACTCAAAGTCAAGACCTCATACTTTCATGCTACGGACCTCAACGATCGATTCCACCCCTTTATGGTTAACAATTTGAGCTTTTAGAGTAGGTTATAGTTAGCATAAAGTGAATTATAACAAAGGCACAGTACCCAGAGAGAGTCAAGTAGTCCAGACTAAAGCCATAACCTTCACTGTCTCAGGATCCCTGAAAGTATGAAATCAAGTAGAGTCAGTCCTTTTTCTTTTCCTCATTTCCTTCTGGGTCACAAATCCTTAGGTATCATTGGGTGTGGGTTACTAGTCTCATATATGCTAATCAGGAAATGAAAAGGGATTTGGACCACTGTACTCCTCTTCTTTTGATACTGTTTAGGCTGAATAAGTACAAAATCACCAAAGTAGACAGAAAAAAGGGAATACATTCATTATTCCATTTCCTGCTTTTAAATAGACATCAATGACAAGCATCTCTCTTCACCATTTTTATTTTCTTTATATCTCTTTAAGTGCCCCATTTTCATTAAAGTTCCAGCCAACAGAATCTACATCTTCCCTCTCCCACCAATTAAAGAAAGAAGCTAAAAATGTTCTAACATCTCCACACTCTTAATATAATAATAA
Organism: Macleaya cordata; assembly: GCA_002174775.1. Taxonomy (NCBI): domain Eukaryota; kingdom Viridiplantae; phylum Streptophyta; class Magnoliopsida; order Ranunculales; family Papaveraceae; genus Macleaya; species Macleaya cordata. The sequence continues at coordinate 99,356 of MVGT01000499.1, read as the reverse complement.
CCTAATTTACTGTCTATAGTAGACCAAGAAATCATCATTTTGATTCTTGAACAAGCAAGCCAACAAACAAAACTTCAGGCCTGATATGTCTGTCAACTAATATAACACAGTATTTAAGACTCTCCAACAAATTTAGAAGAATTCAAGACTAAATTTTTGGATACAGAGCTGATTTATATATGTTCGACGGACCCGAAGGTGGGGGATATTATTTGACAGTAGAATATTCTAAAACGTGAGGTGGAACCCACCTTGTGAGGTGCATATGGAGGTCCCTGATTGAAACATATAAAACCTAACATAAAAGAGAAAGAAGAAAAAAAAAAAAAAAAATCTCATAAAAACATAAGACATCATAGATTCTTGCCCCAGGTGAGAAAATTCTATCTTCCAAGGGAATAAGGTTCTTGCTTTTGCCAGAGGGACCAAATTGAAAGAACACAAGTGCTTTTTTTAGGATCAATTCTTGTACCCATTGCAAGGTGTGAGGTGTTCCGGAAAGTTGTATGGAGGAATCTAAATGAGAGTGTGCTGTCTGAGGATGGAAGTGGAGTTGCAAGATGGGTCCTACAGATAGATAACCAAAGCAGGAAGGACAATATCTCTTTTCGAGTCGCTGTGAAGATCGGATTGGGTCGAGTTTTTCTCCGGTTCTCTCCTAGATTATATGCCTACCCTCCTATTTTTTTTTCCCTTTATAATGACATACTTGGGCAGCCTTCACTTCGTCAGAGCTAGTCAACATGAGAAGCAGCAAAGCGAAGAAGCAGTAAAAAGCTTTTAATTTTTCCAAGTACCAGAACTTCGGATTATACTCTGGAACAGTGAATAACTCAGTCCGGACTCCATACAAGTATCATCAAGAGGATCAACAAAAAAGGGGAAGGAGAGGTAAGACTCAAACCATAATAAAGTTAATTTGATCTTTCTAGTTTCTGACATTTAAACCGATCGAACTCAATCCAGTGGCGGTTTAATCTCAGGAAATGTATCATCATCATCATCATCTGTTCATGCGAGGGAATGGCATTGCTGATACAGGGTTGGTACTCTCAACTGATGCTAAGCCTAGACTTAAGTGGACACCTGAACTACACCAACGCTTTATCGAAGCAGTCAATCAGCTTGGAGGGGCAGATAGTAAGTATATACCATGCAACCATTTACTAAAATGATTCCAAAGAAAATGCAGTATGCAAAGATTTAGCTAACGGAAGAAATATTTATTCTATATTACAGAGGCTACTCCAAAGACCATAATGAAGCTCATGGGGGTTCCTGGACTTACCTTATACCACTTAAAGAGCCATCTTCAGGTGCATTTCAAGCTTCCCAATATCTCGATTGAAAGTTCGCGATTATATGCAACACAAACTAAGTCCATCTTTTGGCTTACAGAAGTACAGGCTCAGTAAGAATCTACAAGGACAAGCTAGTAATGGGGGGATCAACAAGATTGGTAAGAGGAAAGCCTGATAAAGTTCTTTATATATGAGTAATGAAACCAATATGAGGAACACAAATTAACTTACTCGATAGTCAATATAGGTTGTACAGCCATGGTGGCAGAAGACAGGATGTCTGAAGTAAGTGGAGCACTTATGAGCAATACAAACCTTGGGTCCCAAACAAACAAGTAAGAATATGAAGCATTTCTACTGTTCTATTCATTCATTCAAGTATTTTTTTTAGAATATTTAGCTCTTAAGAGAGTTTGCACTAACAATGGAATTGTAAAAATCAGAAACTTGCAGATAAGTGAAGCAATACAGATGCAAATTGAAGTTCAGAGAAGGCTACATGAACAGCTTGAGGTAAAGCCATGAAATAAAACAAAGAAATGCATCATTATGTTCATAAACGACAACAAATTCGATTATGACACTGAAAATCAAGATGTTTAGAATTTCACTATGAGAAAACATTTTTGAGGAACTTTTCAATTTACTACCTTGATACCAGCCAAGGTGTCCTGTTTCATTTAATGTTTTGGTTAGTTGAAAACTGAGACATTCCAATCGAAACATTATGATACATTCCAAAACATTTCAGAAATACCGCAAAAAAAATACTGATACAAAGTACAAACCGAGAGAAAACCAAAATATCCAAAATAATATACAAAAACAATCGAAATTCTGAACCATGATACCAGCAACTATCATTACTATGAAATTTGTTACCATATTCAGAAATTCTCTCACAATAATTGTTGTATACTACATTTAAGAATCTATAGTATACTACATTTAAGAATCTATAGTTCTTTGACACCTGCAAGATGTACAACTGTCAAAGTAGATACTGTTCTTCATGATAAAACAAATTTCAGAAACTTTCAAAGCATTGCTGTAAATAAGATCCAGGCATTATGTACTTCTCTTATATATCTATATAGATTCAAAGAAAAACTTGCAATGTTTTTTAACATAATAATGTTTTGTCCTATGAACCCTATATATATATATATATATACATATAGATTCAAACAAAAAATTGAATGTTTTTTAAAATAATAATCTTTTGTCATGTGACCCTTAATGAGATTTCTAGCTTACGTACTATAAATTAAAAAAGACAAGTAAATAAATTGGCACAACATATTTATGCAGTATCCGCAGAGCCAGACAAGGAACCATTGTCTTTTATCACTTACCAAAATTTTTGTATGTGCTTAAAATTTTAATCATAGACAGGGCCTGTTTAAGAACCAAGTCAGTTGGGATTATCTCATTACATGAATTCTGAAGTACAAGTTCTGAACTAAACCAGGTGCAGCGACATTTACAGCTGCGGATAGAGGCCCAGGGAAAGTACCTACAATCCGTGCTGGAGAAAGCCCAAGAGACACTTGGAAGACAGAACCTCAGTCCAACTGGACTCGATGCAGCTAAAGTGCAACTCACCGAGCTGGTCTCCAAAGTGTCTGCTGATTGCTTGAATTCCTCCTTTTCATTGTTAAAAGAACAGCCAGGTCTGTGCAATGCACAGACACAAACAATGCAGCCCGCAGATTGCTCAATGGACAGCTGCTTAACCATATGCGAGGGATCTCAAAAGGACCAAGATATGCAAAATGTTGGAATGGGGTTGAGACCTTATGACGGAAATGCACCCTTAACCCAAAAGGAAACCAGAGAGTTCAGGCTTGAGCAGAGTGAACCTACATGGTGCGATGATCTGAATGAGAATAAAAAGTTTTCTTTATCAATTGAAAGAGACTTGGAGAGTATGATGTTCCCCGTCAAAGGAAGTTTCAGTGATTTATCTATGGGCATTAGAGTTCATGGAGAAAAGAAGAGCAATAGCAGGTGCATTTTGGAGGCAAGACCAAAAGAAAGAGATGAGGATGACAATTTCCTTGACCAAAGCAACAATAGAAAAACTGCAATTCACCTGGAGAATGAGAAGAAATCAAAAGTGCTTTTGCCTTATGTAACAGCAGAACTAGACCTAAATGACCAGGACAAAAATGATGCTGCTTCTAGCTGCAAGCAGTTTGACTTAAATGGATTAAGCTGGAGCTGAGACACTGCAAAGGAAGTGAGACGCGGAAACAAAAAGATAAATCCATGAACAGTGAATTTCGATTTTATTTTCCATATCAGTTAATGTAGTACAGAACTTGGTTTAGTAGAAGTATATGGAGCAAACTGATGCTGTCTCAATTTAACGATCAAACTAGATGGGAAGGAGACTGATAGCGCCGAGTGCTGATAAGAACACAATTAGCAAAGCACAATGAGGTTAGCATCAATTGTTACAGTAATGTGATGTATTTTATTATTTAACTTCAATAAGAGTTTAAGACTTATTAGATATGTTGTCTGGGGTAACTTTTTATTTTGCGTTTGGACACATTTCAATCAGCACAGAGAAGGTAAAAAGTCTAGCTGACTACTAATGTGGTGCAGCAACAGTGCATTACAGTAGTGAATGAGGAAGAAATGCATATTTTAGTGGTTTCAGAAACTTAGGTCGGTGAAAATATAGTAAAGCTTGAAAATTCATCAACTCAGCTAGACCCCAGACCAGTTTTGAACATCAAGATCATGTTGAGTCCTAAAATATCCACCAAAACATCAACTGAAACTGAATCATAAAATTATCAATTATTTGATATCTAGAGAAACTCATAAAATAGTAAACATTTGAGAAAGGACAATGTAGAAAAATCAAATTCCACTGTTAAAGTTAAAAAGGAAAAAGTGCAAGACAAAGAAACTCCTGAAGGTAAATCAGACAAGTTTCCTACATCATTAGTTCTCTCTGAAGGTAGTAAAATAAAGAAAGAAACTGGTAAATAGAATAAAGAAAGAAATAAAAAGGAATGAAACAGGTGATTCAGACTGATTATGGACTGTATAATGAATCAACTCACATCTAAGTGAAATGAAATCTCAGCAAATTGACTCAAAATGGGATTGAGACGAACCAATGTGGTTTTCAATAAATGGTATTAGTTGGTTAAATTTACTCAACCTTCAAATATGTACAGTCAAATTAGCATCTTCTGGATGTCTGATATGATCCACAATAAGATTCTAAAAAACTACAGTACAAGAGAAGACCTATGTTCTATTGTGCTTTTCTCAAACAGATCCCATTGGTGATTTCTCCATGGAGGGACCCGATCAAAATGTAGAAAAACAATCTACCAGTAAATTCTTCTTTCAATTTAGCACTCTAAAATCAAATATCCCCCTCGAAAACAATATTGACCTCTTGAAGATCTTCTAAAAGACTAACACACTCGATCTCCCTGTTCCACATTCTTCCTAATGATTAGGCTCCAGAGTTTCTCATCTTATATTTTGACAAAACAGTGACTCTTGGTTAACTCCTATGTTTTTATTTTCTTTTTCCTAGCTCACTAACCAACCATCTCTATATCTTGATCTCTACTAGTGCTCATTCTACAACATGTGATTTCTTAATTCCAATATGCAACGGGATAAGCATGGGCTTGGATCCAGGAGCCTGAGCTTCGAATGATGGTTATTGGCCGAAACAAGAGAGAGATAAGAAGATCCAGGTGGCTTAGCTGCTAAAGCGGTTGAGGAGAAGTCGATGGATTAGTGGTAATGAAAGGAACATAGGAGTTTGTCGCTAGGTATTTGACCAAATATGATCATCCAGTTCCTATAGAACCTATCACTAAAATACCCCTAGAGGGGGATAGGGCTAAGCGGAGCGAAAAGGGTTTTCCATGAGATGGGAAATGAAAACTATTAGCCCCACACGAGGTTTGTGAACCTCTTTAAGCATGGAACCGCTTACCGCTACCAGAAGAACGCCGTTTACTACGACCACCGACAACCAACCCTCGAGTACCGACCCTTCTTCCTTTCGGTTCATGACCCGTGGGCCTTCTACCTCCACGCGGCATAAGTTATCATGCTTGCATATCCACCATTTGAGTCTCCAACAATTATTCCAATAATTACATATCTGATTTGACCTAGGGTGCCCCCTTCCCTCGAATGCTGCATTGGAGCGAGTTCTTCCACTACCGAGTCCAGTTCAGGTAGCCAGTCGTTCATGCTTCGCCTGGAAGGTTCCTGATAGCTGGTTGACAACTAGCTGGGAATTGCTGTATACTAGGATGTCGGATCTAGATCGATCCCTGGTGCAACGAGTTCGACAGATGTAAGACGGCCGTCTATCTTTGTATTATAAAAGAACTTATATTTGATGAACATATTACTCACGTAACAATCTAGAAGCGATTCCTCACTGTAGCCACCATCATATGCATCTTGAACAGGAAAATGCATGTGAAGTAATGTGATTCTACAGATGGCTCCATTTACATGTAGTCAAACTATAGCTTTATAGTATTGGATTATAAATGCTTTTGCAAATAAATGTACCTCTTTAGAAAGTGTACTGTACGAAAAAGGACATCTGCTAATAACAATTTGATATAACTTTTGAAATCATCAAAACCATAACCATCCTCAATTGCAATGTATAATCATTACCAAATTAAGATGCAACCAAGATATATTGGTAAATAACACAAAGGTTTAGCATCAATCCTCAAAAGATCCCTTCACCGCCTGCCCCCAACACTGAAAAGGAAAAGAGTGGGAGTATCATCAGTAATTGGATTAGTATGACTACATTTTCCTCACTGCTGTCAAATCCTCAAAAGTCCTTACTTATTACAAATGACCACCGTTCCAATAGGTAATCCAGCACACCCTATTCAACATAAACCATATTTCTTCTCCAAATAAATCTTACACACATCCCCTCATTTCCTTGTATCTTCTCGTACTTTGATTCGTCTGTGATCAACATTCTATCTAGGATTTACCTATCTAAGTAAAGCACAGGTAGGTCATCATCATTCCATAAAACACCTTCTTCATTCAACTAAATAAAACTTGAATACATTGCATAAAAGGCTAATCAAATGAATATCTCTTAAATCCTCTGCACTTCAGCTTTAGTGATTACAAGTGTAGAAAGTTACATTAGAACCTAAGTCTTACTTTTCCCTATCAAGATTGTATATGATGGGTGCCACGTGGAAGTTTGAGTCAGTACCCACGTGGAAATTTCCATTCTGATTGATTCTGGATGAGTTAGTATTGAGCAACAAAGAAATTATTTAAAAAAAAATTCCATAAGGATAATGATATAGTGATATACTCATTCTTTCTACTTAATGTGCCACATCTTGAAGATCTTTATGAAAAAAACTTAGCTGACGGATGAAATTGATTCTAGATGAGTTAGTAAACAAATAAATTATGTAAGGCATACTCATTCTTTCTCCTTAATTTGCCATATCTTGAGGATCTTTAGGAAAACAAAAATGGCTCCTAAACCAACTAGGAATTCATTGAGGAAGTCTTGAATTGGGAAACCAGAAGTTTGTGTGTGAATCAAGAACACAATGCAGTACTAACCACCAATTTTACATGGAAACTCTCTGACATGAAAACCACAAGGAAAATCGAAATCCACTATGATTAATAACTTTCTAAGTCCTCCTCTAACTTGAGCAATTACAACAAGAATTTCATGCCTGAATGAAGCACGGAGTAATGCATCTTATTACCTCAGAAGAACTACAAAAGAATCTTTATTTCGAGGTTCAAATCACTAGATAAAATCCATTTCCGGTGCAGTACAAACTTGAAGATGCAATAGCTTTCTACGTTTTTTTTTTCTAGTAGAAATAAAGCAAGAGAGATGGAAGAAGCAAGGGACTTCAATTTCACTACTTTCAAAGAGAGTTCAACTAACCAACCATACAAAGTGAAATAAAATAAAAAAAAAGCACTAGAAAAGATGATTGCCAACGACGTCTCCCATTCACCACCATTTTCCAAAGGATATAGTTGAGACTTGAAAGAACTTAACATACTCTGGGCCCGCATCATGGTACTCCCAATGATCTCCCTTTCACATCATGAAGAGAGCTCACATCACTAGGAGAGTCCTTGAGACTGATGTCAAATCAAATAAATACCATCCAAGCTACCATATAGCTCTTGTTTCTCCCTTGGAACAACCTTGGTCATCAAATCTGAAAGTTTATCCAAGACGTCTCACATAAAATCTTACCAAATCTCACTCTGCTTTTTCTTGGATTTGAATGAAGCATTATTGCTCAGAGGATGACACTATAATTATCAAAATTGATCACAAACTTGGCTTTCTCTAAATCCAACTCTTGGAAAGGCCTTTTTCAATCTTAACATTTCCTTACATGCTTCCATGGCCAGCATATTTCGAAGAAAGTACCAAAATAGTATATCTTTTCCCTATAAAACCTCCAAGGTAACCTTCTTTCTGAATAGAAAATGCTCTAAGAATTCCATTGCTCCTTTCGAGTGGAGAAACTTGGAGCTGCAATACCCTTCTTCCTCTAATGGAGATGAAGTTGGAGAAGAAGAAAAATCAACAGCAAAGAGACTTCTGACCACTTTCGACATATCCATTTCCTGATCAGATCAGATCAGATCAGATGTGCTAAATCCTACTTCATGACATGTACGGACAAGAAAAATCCAGGTAAATGAAATAAGAGAACATGTCCAAGATAAAGAAAAAAAGGTTTTTGTGAGTCAAAGGATCTCTTGGAGAAAAACGAGATGCTACTTTGTAAACAAACCAACTATTTTGACTGTATACATCTATCTAAGCCACTTAAATAGATTTGGGGACACCATTATGAAGAAATAACTGTTCACTTTATCAACCAATCACATTATGGAAGTTCTTCAAAAACATGTATTTCCTATAAGCAGCAAGCCCATGAAATAGCAGAATCACTAAAATGTTATGGAGTTTCCTTCCAACTCTTCCATTTAGCTAGTATTACTCTCCCCATGTTCTTGCAACAGCACAGAACTGCTCAAACAGCTTATTATCATGTGTTCCAGTAAACAATGAGGCAGCAATGCAAGTAGGGGCAAACTTAAGTTTCTCCTGCATACCTCCAGCATTTTAATGGGACAAGGATCAGAAAAATCTTTAGCACCAAGGTTGAATAATATTATAAATTTGTGCCTTCTCAAAAAAAAATAACAAAAATAAAAAAATTATAAATTCAATAAGCTTCCTATGACCCAGATTTCAACAAAGGTTAAAACTTTAACCACATCATAAAGACCATGAAATCATGGATAAATTATATGCATATAGAAAAGAAAAAAGGAGTTGCTTTTATTATCATACAGTGGTGCTGATGTCCATGCGAAACTTATTACATTATAACCTATTAACCTATAAACAAATAAGCCAATGTTAGCAATGTAACAGTTAGATCCTGCGAAAATCAGGGCATATAATCAAAGTCAAAAGAGAAAATTTAAATGTAAAAATCCAATGGTTCGTCATTTGTGTAAGCAAACAATGTCAGATATGTTTTCTTCTCTGGAAACACCTGTTACAACTTTTCAACTGTTCTGCGCTGAAGAAGATAAACAAATACTCGAATGGCAGAATAAGACATAATTTTCTTAATTTAGCAAGAAAAAGATCAGAAGAAAAGATCTGAATCAAGCGCAAACATCTAAAAAGTAAGACAAGATGAAAGCACACCAAGCATAAAAAAGGATAACAAAATTTTTTCATTCTAATCCTCCAACTATATTCAGAATTCAACTTTTCATGATTACTAACCATAAGAGAGACTAAATCTATGGTAATATTCTGGTCCTTGTACATCATAAAGGTGGCAAAGATACAAGGTTCCCCGACAAATTTGACCACCACTAGAGCAATACTGCATTTCACTTATTCTAAAAGTGGGGAACAAGTAGTCAATGAACCATCTTGATACTTCATAGTTCATAGTTTTATTCATATGAAAGAACATGATCTTAAAAACAAGTTGAGGTATCCTAAGCTACTTCTTAATTCTTCGGAGTTTCTTAGGGCCCCAAACCTCCATCCTACCTGCAGGACATCCACAAGGAGCTCGAAAGATGAGAACTGTCCGGCCATTGAGTGGAGCCATCTTTTTCAACTCTGCTTCCAGTTCTTTGTGGTCCTGCCCTAGTTCCAGCGGCTGGATCCCATACGCGTCTTCTGGCACTGGCAGCAAGTACTTCACACATTCTTCTGATTCAAGCTGGATATCAAATTCCACCGCCTTTCGAAGACCCTTGCAGAAAGGATTCCCGCATTTTCTAGATTTATGATGGATTATCTCCCACAGGGCAATCACTATAACAAATGTTACAACTAAGCCGACTGCATAAGCAACAGGTGCATTATATATAATATCTCCGATGAGGACACAAGCTGCAGGAAGAAGCTCTGAAACCTCGAGGAAGATGAATTTGAAGTACGGAACAGTTAGAACCCCCAGTGCGCCAAGTACCATAACCAACAGTATGATATCAATTGCAGCAAATGGTGAGTGATCGCAAAAAGGATGCGATAAAGGGTTTAAAGAATTGGTGTGCTTCTTACTACGAGATTGATTGTGATTGATCCCATGATCCCACATGCCTGAGGGATTCGCCATGTTCCTATGCTGCTCAAAAGCTTTGCAGAATTCAATCAAGCTCCGGCAATCAACCATTGGTAAAACTTAAGCAAATGAAACCAAAGAGTTGTTTAGATTTCTTCCCAAGTCCCCTGCAAATCAAAACTCTTTGATCTACCAGAATCTAACAGCGACTTGAACAATCTGAGATTCTACGGTCCAAATTTACCGAAATAACACAGTGACAGACGTGGATCTAGACTTATCTCAACACTGATTTGACTCCAAAGTCGCGAACAAATTGTATTTCGACATAGACTTAATCTAAATAACGAATTTTAGAGCTTCCCTATTGAATTCAATCTTCAACAAATGTTCGTTCACTCAAAATTTTGCAGAATTACAGAACAAATCTTCAAATCGAAATCTGATTTCTTCGCCAATTAAAAGATGATTCCAAATTTCCAGGATTCAAAACCAGGTTATTGAAGAACCTCCACCAGCAGATTACCAGATCAGACTACCGAAACGATAGATGATCGAAAGACCAAGGATTGTTCCTATCAATTGCAGAAGCTAAACAACAAAAGGAGCCAAATCGCACCTGATACCTGCTCTGCAAAGAAAAAAAAAAAAAAAATCTGCAAAACCGGTCTGATCCAAATCTAAAGCGCGTTCCAGAGTCAAAATCGTCGTTTCAGCTAGATCGTGTCGTGACTTTAAGATCTCATCACAGAAGTCAGAATTCGGCAAATAACAAAGAAAACAGAAGAAAACGGGGAATTCGATTCGATGAAACAAGGTGAAGAAAAAGGTTATGAAATTGAGTGATAAGGAAGCGTACGGTAAGATCGAAAAAGGAAATCAAATTTTCGAATCTCGAAACCTCTGAAGTCGATCCGATTAATTTGGTCCAATAGGGTAGAGAGAGAGAGAGAGAGAGAGAGAGAGAGTTTTTATTGTCACTGCCGGCTCAGATTCTGGGAGAAGAAGAGAGAGAGCAAATCCGAATGACGATTGTAAAGAAAGGCATGGATTTAACAGTATTTATACTCTGAGAAATGATACTGATGTCATCCGAAGGAAGACGTTCTCCCTACTCCCTACTCCCTCCCTACTCTCTCTCTAGAAGTGGACCTTTTATAGGGGGTGTTCGTGTGTCAAGTGTCAACTGTTCTCTATTTCTATTCCATATGCATACGGTCCATACTCCATGCTCATCTATTAGTGGAAACCCTGGGTCAAAAAAACCCTCACCGTCAATTCACGGTAAAAAAAACCCACCCTATTACGCAATGGTACTTTTAACTCCTCCTCTCCTCTCTTCCAAGCTCCCACACAAGCACCATATATGTCACTCATTAATTCTCTTTAATAGTCATTTATCATGTTGATTAAGCTATCCAAAAAAAAATCCTCTCCTTAAATTCCTCCCAAAATATCTCTCATAAAGGATTTAAAATTTCTATTAAATATATTATATTAAAATTTCTATCTTCTCTCCTAAAAGATTTTTTAGCTATTAAAAACTTTAATAGAAAATAACAATGCCCATAAATATTTTTTAATTTTTGATGATTTCTCTATCAATAACTATAATAATTTTGCTAAAATCAAGCAATCTAATTCCCTTAATATTCTGTAAACCATTTTTTTTTACATAACCTCTCTCTTCACACCCTTATCCAAAAATATACCCTATTACGCAATGGTACTTTTAACTCATCCCCTCTCCTCTTCCAAGCTCCCTCACAAGCACCTTCTGTGTCACTCATTAATTCTCTTTAATCAGTCATTTATCATGTTAATTAAGCTAACCAAAAAAAACTCCTCTCCTTAAATTCCTCCTAAAATATATCTCCTAAATCTCTTTCACAAATATACTAATAATTAAAAGGTATTTTAATTTTTAAAACTCCTAAAATTTCTCTCTTCTCTCCTAAAAGATTTTCTAGCTATTAAAAACTTTAATAAAAAATAACAATGCCCACACAACGTTTTTTTAATTTTTGATGATTTTTTTTATATCTTATAAAAAAGCTTTTATAGCTTACTCCTAAAATTTATCTCTGCTCTCCTAAAATTAGGCTAATTAGACACCAATGAAGAAAGTATAATAAATATAGTAATAAGAATCTAATTACACTAATATCGGTTATAAACTTTTTATAAATATTAATTAATTATTTTCTTAATTATTCAATACGTTACAATCTTCTGCTTAATTACTCAGTGTTTTCCTCTACTACATTTATCTCTTCCTATATAAATACCTTTTGATTCTCCTTACTCATATGTATAGGTACTTTCCACAGTATAAAGTAATCACGGTTCTAAAAAGTCATTTTGTATTTTGTATTTTTTCGTTTTTCCATCATCTAATTTAATTAACATTGTGATAGGTGGAGATCGGAATCGGCGGCGGCTGCATGGAAATCTCTATTGCAACATCCTTGAAGAAAATTCGATCTCGCTTCATCTACCCGATCAAAGTAAAGCTAGATTATTCTCTTCTTTTACCAGATCCAAATGGTTCTCTATAACTTTCTTTTTTAGTAGAATCTCTTACTCCATATTTGATTTGTATTTGTCTTTATATTTTTTATATTATAGATAAATGAAGAGCGGATATTACTCTCTCTCTATTCTATATTATTTTCTCTTTCTCTCTGAAAGAGCATGTAATTGTATGACTTGATCAATCAAACCAATTTTTAAGAATTTTTTTTGATAGAACCAATTTTGAAGAATGAACAATTTGATATGTATACTGTCTCCCATTAAGTATGTTTACAAATCTTGGTTAGTCAATTAAAAATTGAAAAATGAATAAGTTAATAGTACTCTTATTTCTCTCAAATAAGAGAAATAACTATCATGTATTTAGAAAAAAAATAATAACTATCATTTCACACTGCTAATTGTGATAGGTGGTGATCGGAATCGGGGACCGCTGCATGACAATCTCTATTGCAACATCATTGAAGAAAATTTCATCTCGCTTCATCTACCATATCAAAATAAAGCTAGATTATTCTCTTCTTTTACCAGATCCAAATGGTTCTCTATAACTCTCTTTTTGAGTAGAATCTTTTACTCCATATTTGATTTGTATTTGTCTTTATATTTTTTATATTACAGATAATTCAAGAACGGATATTACTCTCTCTCTCTCTCTCTCTCTTCTCTATTCTTTTCTCTTTCTCTCTGAAAGGGCAAGTAATTGTATGACTTGATCAATCAAGCCAATAAAAAAAATTGATGATTAGTTTTGTTTTTCAATTATTGTAAAATCGTTTTCTGAAAAAAAAAAAAAATTTTAAAACTCCAAATAAAAGCATTTCAGAATTTTATATCAATTTTAATTAATAAATAACAAACACAAAAGCCTCCTCATGAGAAGTAATTTAAAATATAATAAAGTCTCCCTAATACCATATTTGTTATCTCACTTAAGTTCATGTCCAATAATCTCTCCATTCAAATTTATGTCTGATAATCTCTCCATTCAAATTTATGTCCTACCATATTAGTAATAAAGAATAATTATTAATACAAATTATAATTCAATGGTTATTGTAATTCTTCATAATAATGATTAATATAACAATATTACAAATTAAACTAATCAATTCATATTTATTAACATAATTTTTTAAAACAAATGCCCGTACGTAGTACGGGCTTTAAGACTTGTTCTTTTAGAAGGTTCAACTTCTTATCCAGGAATAATCAAAATCGAAATTTGATCTTCTACAACGGGGGAGCCTGGATTTTTAATTACTTGGGTGTAGCAAAATTATAAAGCAATATTTAAGTTCCATAAATTCAAAAATGTTGAAGGTGATTCAAATTTTAAGCTTTTTCAAAAACTAATTTAAATCTTATATCACCTCTAAAACTGTTTTTCCTTTACTATAAAATCTTATATGATTTCATTGAAAACATCCGAAACAATATTTTTTTATTTTATAAAATCCTATCTATTATCTTTATTATATTATTATTGAAGTCTGATCATGCCACGTGGCGCTCCCACAAATATTCTCATAGTTTACAGCAAGTACATTAAGCCACATCATCAGTTTTCTCTCTCATTCTTTAAACAACAAACACATTTATTCTCTCTAATCCCACGTCATCAGTTTTCTCTCTCATTCTCTCTGATTGTTTAAACGACAAGCCCAAAACGGTGATACATGCACTTTCCACATCTCTTTACACCTCTTCGCAAAACGGTGTATACGACCCTTTGAAGATGGTTTTCAGATCAAAAATTAAAACAGCTCAATCGCATCTCACAACTACACATCAAGAATTCTGCAATCTCAAAGTAAATACCCTTTCTTTTGAATTTTTGATTTAATTGCTTCATCTTCAATTTTGGACAAAACTCATATGTAGGCATCTTTTTAAGTACAGAAAATTTAATGGTTTTCAGATCAAAAAATTTAAAACAGCCCATCGCATTCTCACAACTACACATCAAGATTTCTGCAATCTCAAAGTAAGTCCCCTTTCTTTTGAATTTTTGATTTAATTGCTTCATCTTCAATTTTAGGGCCAAAATTGAAAGAGGGACAACTAATTTTCAATCTCCCCTTTCTGTATTTATGCAATCTCAAAAGAGAGATATGGAAGCAATCACAATCTCCCAACTAGACTTCAGCAATCTCCAAGTAGGTATTCTTTCTTTTAATTTTTCAAATTTTTTGTTTCATATTCAATTTCCGGCCAAAATCCATATGTAAGCATTAAAGTTGGATTGGAAATTTGTTTATTGATGTGTATTAGAGGTGGCAATTTGACCCGTGACCCACCAACCCTACCCTAACCCTACCCTAACCCGACCTGCCTGACTCTACTCTAATCTGACTCGCTATCTAAATGGATAGGGTTAGGGTTTAGATTTCCTAACCCGTTAATAAATGGGTCAACCCGCCAAATCCGCGGATAACCCGCGATCCGCCAAAATTTTTAGGTTTTTTTACTGATTTGTTGTATACTTGTAGTCTTGTATTAACCTATTAGGTTTTTCATTTGATAGGGGAAAGAGTGAAAGACTGCGAGAGTCGCAGATCTCAGATTTGCTCCTTAGTCATGATGGTCAGTGGCGTAGCCGCGTAGACGTTGACGAGGATGATGACGAGGATGCTTCAGTGATGCAGATGCTTCCCGAATCAGGCCTCATCGTTGTCAAACTACTCTAATCAGCACCATCACAACCAGTCAACCACCATCAGAAGGGATTTGTCCATGCAGCAGAAGTGATAAGAGTAACTCCGGTGTTTAAGGTTACAGATGAGATGATTGGAGTCTCAATACTGAGTAGCAGCACCATCACCTACCCCCCGATTTCGCTATCTTCTTCAAAAGCTTCGCCATCGGTACTGATTATCTCTGTTTTATTTTGGGATCTTTGTTTACAACTTTGAAAGAGAATATTCAGCTCACTGGTTATAGTCGTCGATAGCTCAGGAAGCTATTTAGATCGAAGTTGTAAATGTTTTATTTGGTTTTGATGAGGTAATCTGTCTCAGATCTGTCCTCTATTCGACGATGATGGACGATGTTGACCGGTTATCTCAGGTGGTTAATTAGTTTTCAATCTTTTCTCTAACCAATTTTTTTTTTAAGGTTAGGGTTTGATGATTTTAATAATTAGATGAAGCTAAGGGTTTTTTTTTTGTCAGCAGATACACCATTCTCTCAAATTCCACCTCTTCAGGCGTTGTATCTGGAATGCCCATATGTACCATCAACAACTACTGATTTTTAACTTATTGGATCACAAATTTTAGATGACGGTGACCATTCTTGGATTAGTTTAACATTCAGGTTATGCCCTGTTCAACGGATCATTAGGGTCACGGATAGGGTCAATCCTGTTAGGGTTAGGGTTTGGTAAAATGACCCGTTTCATAAACTAGTCAGGGTTAGGGTTTCATATTTTTGACCCACCAACCCGCCTAGGATCGAACCGCGGATGACCCGTTGCCCGGTCGAGGGTAATACTTTTAATTGAATTGCAAAGAAGTTTCATACCAATTCTTTTGATATTTTGGAAAACTATTCATTGCTTCTTTTTTTTTTTTCAATTTTTTTTGACAAATCAAATTTGATTTGGGGTCTTGATCTACACAAAGAAATCAATAATTTTTATTTTAAAATATTTAAGTTGAACTATAAGAGAAGCATGAAAGTTTGATTGGAAATTCAATAAAGAAACATGTAGTCAATCTTGATACATTTGAATGTGTTATACAAAGTTCCATCTTGAAATTGAAACGTGTCACACATTAAGAGAGTAAGAAGAATAATAGGGCCAATTCTTTGGCAAAAAATAAAAATAATCGACTCTTTATAATCATTGTCCTTCAAAAGTAAAAAACCATATGTTATTTGAGTACTAATTTCAGGTACTACTAATTAAAAGAAGAAGGATTATCTTGGCAATAATAAACTATGTCTGGGTTTAAAGACTTGAAAAATCACCTACTTATTTGGACCCACATTAGGAACCAAGGGCTAATTCGAGGAGTGAAACTTGAGGCCGGTTTTAACATCCTTTGTAAATCACCTTTTATATCAAAGTGATTTTTAGTGGGGACAATCTCTACGGTAAGTACATTAAATTAAGTTAAAAATTAGGCTTTAATCGACCCCATGTGTCCTTAGATAAGTAAGGTTCTTTTAGGCTGAACTCATATTCTAGAAAGAATATAATATATGTATTGTTTCTCTTTTTTTTTTTTTTCTTTTTTTTTTTAAATCTTTCATATAGAGAGTATATTCAAGAAGCATAAGAATGTATTGTACCATTAACAATAGTTACTAGCTAATAATAGTTGCCATTCAGTTGTAAATATTGATCAATTTTTTATGGAATTGGGATTTAACCCAATTCTAGCTTTGATTTAACTTCCTACTTAGTCTTCATGGAATTGGGATTTAACTCCAATTCTAGCTTTGATTTAACTTCCTACTCAGCCAACTTTAGTTTTTAAAATTTAGTCTAAATTGGTATGCAAATAGTATATGCAATAGGTATATGCAAAAGGGTATATGCAACCAGTATGCAAATAATGTTTGGGTTAAATTTACTTATTTACTGCATTGTATATTTTTGAGGAGGATGTTCTTTTTATTATGTATATCATCGTATCCAAAAATCGGCCGGTTCTAAAATTTCTAACCCCTTCAAAAGCTTATTTTAAAAAATGAGCAATAAAATATTTAATATATTGGTGTTATTTATAGTTACTGATTAGTTTTTTTTTTTTTAGTTTGGGCTGAGAATAGTTACTAATTAGCTAACTACATAAAGAAAAAAATTATTAGTTAACCACACAGGGCAATGATGGGTTGCATATAGGTGTCATTTACAGTCACTGATTAGTTAACTTCACATGACAAATTATGATTAGTTAACCACACAAATCAATGATGGTTGCATACAGATGTATATAGCTGCATTGTTACAGAAAGATGTACAAAACTAATGTGGGAACTAATGTTGAGTAGAAGCAAAATTAATGGCATCGATTCAAACTATGGTTGTCATTTTTACAACATTATATATCTTACCCTCTAAGAAAACTTGAAATGTATAATCCATGAGTCAATAAAACTTAGGCAATATGAAAAAAGACCCCCAAATCTTAAAATGTCAGTGTTTTTAAAAATTTAGCTAGGCCACCCAAACCAATTGAGGAATTGATTTTTCTATTTTTTAATAAATTTTGGTAGTATTTTCTCTCTCCTTTTTAATGTGGTTTTGGTGAGCCTTGCTTAGCTTTCTTTGTTAAACAATACATGTAAATACTTCCCCAACTTACTAATTATCTCACTATATTAAATGTACCTTTTTTTTGGCTTCGTTATACTTAAGTTTCTGAACAATACATTTAAATACTTCCCCAACTTTCTAATTACCTTACTATAATTACTGATAACTGTAACGACCCAAAATAATTTAGTTGACCAGTCAATGTCATTCCGAGTCAATTAGAGTCTAATCCAACTTTTTGACCGTGAAACCAATTAATTATTAAAATAATTAAGCTTAGTGTTTAAATAATTAAACTTCAAATTAAATAAATGAGTTTTCGATCGGAGGGTAATTTGAAGAATCGAACCGTACAAATGGATAGATCTCGAAAAGTTATCGAATTTCGACTACTCACATGCAAAAATCGGACACTAATTGATCCCAATTCAAGGCCCGGAACACGATTTGGATCGATACCGAAGATACCCGCGATTTTGACGCGATTTTAACTACAATTTAGACAATTGTGCTTCAATTAGATGTGTATACACGGCCTATAGATGTATGTGATGTATTAAATAATATTTTTTTATAGTTTATACCCTGTGTGTACCTAACTATACCGTATGCTTATACAACAA
This sequence comes from Macleaya cordata, assembly GCA_002174775.1. Taxonomy (NCBI): domain Eukaryota; kingdom Viridiplantae; phylum Streptophyta; class Magnoliopsida; order Ranunculales; family Papaveraceae; genus Macleaya; species Macleaya cordata. The sequence goes on along the minus strand of MVGT01000499.1, from coordinate 80,989 downwards.
AGAAAAATTCTTTAGCTCTATCAGATTATAAACTGAAATGGAATTTTTAAGAATTCCACCGTTTTTTTATATATAGTTAAGAGAGAGAAAACTCTCCTTTACAGGAGAGTTGATAGAGAGTAGAGGGAGGACGGTGGAGAGAGAAGGAGAAGGAGAGAGAGAGAGAGAGAGAGAGGGAGAGAAAGAGGAAGAAGAATTTGTTGACGATGGTCCGACGGGTGGAAATCGTAGGGACCATTTAATTTGTGGATTGAGGTATAAATTTGAAACCCTAGCTTTTTATTTAATTTTTTTAATTAGATATTTTATGTTGTTAATTTTTAGTTTTCAATTTTAAGGTTGATTTTGTTGATAGTTTAAGATTTGATTAGGCCTTTCAGACCCTTAATTGATGGAATTGATAATTGGGAAGGTTGATCTTGACCCAAATTTATTGTTTTGGGTTAGATTGTAGATTCAGAGGTCTAGATTAATTAAAGAGGATATTTAGAGCAAATTGGGTTATAGTCCTAAAGCCCTTATTTGATTTGATAAGGACCTGGACCCTTGTAGTGACTGTTTAGGTTAGAATTTAGATTCCTAGGCTATTATATATGGAATTGGTATGAATTGAACTAAGTTTTGAAAGTAGATTAAATGTGTTATTTACAGTTGGGAGTGTGTACTAATACCAGTACACTAATTGGAGGAAATTAATGCAGTAAAGAGAGCCTTGCGGGATTTGAGGTAGGAACTTATAAATACTTTCTTGTAGCCATTAAAGTGCTTTTAATGCTTTTGATAGGGTTTAGATTTATAAATCAAATTTAATTATTTTGTAAAGCATGCATGATTTATTTGTGATGTCCTATTGATGTGAAAATGATTTTTCAAAAGTATAGTTTTACATAGTGATGTAAAACAGTAATAGTAATTTTTAAAATAACTAGATTCTAATAATTATATATATGAATGAGTTATATACATATATAAGTATATTAATGATTCTTTTCTTACTTATAGTTAAATAAACTATATTTTTAAAGGAATCGAGATTTAATCGTTATCGAGCTTTAGGGATGGGTATATTTCCAAAACCAAATGGATTTTGGGGTTCTTATAATATTTATATATATATTTTACTTCCTTCCATATGTTGGGAGAAGTAGTTGTTTTAAGATGATGTGTGGGATGGAGGTTCCCAGTTGTTGGGTATGTGTTGGTGATTCCCTAGGTACGGGCTTTCCCCCGGAATATATACTATATATGTTATGCTGGGCTTTCCCCCGGCTAGGATTATTACCGGCTTTCCCCGGATTATATTACGGGCTTTCCCCCGATTACCCGGCTTTCCCCGGATTATATTACCGGCTTTCCCCGGAATAATATTAGATGGGAGATCACAACATGTACATGGTTGCTAGTTTTATAGGAAAAAGTATTTTCTACTACTAAAACTTATAATATTATAATATATATTTTTAGGTGATCCGAAAATGGACTTGTAATGCCTACACGAGCAAATTATTGAAGTTTTCCCTAAAAACAATGATTTGTTCCGTATTTTCATTATGTTTTCCTGTCTCATGACAGGAATGGGACTCTCATGATATAGGAAAACTATTGAAATCTAGGTTATTCTATTTCTCTTTTTGGAAAGCCTTGTTTGGATAGGTACGTGTATGATTCTAGAAATGTCGAGGTTATATGCTGCCTAGATTAGGCGAAGACTTGAGGAGCGTGACAACTCCTGGATTATTTTAATGATCATTAAGATGTCTGCACAAGTCAAACGGCTGACCACCGCGACAACGGCTACATCGGCAAATTATGGTCAAGGGTCCACCTGAACCCAAATCATGAGCCAGCGTGCTTTTCATAAAAACCGATAAATCAGCCGCTCGGTCGGAAATCAGGAATTAACATCTAGTCATAGCCTCTTCACTTTAAGATGATTACACCTCGCAGTATTATGATGGTGAGATGTTGTTAGTTTATCTATACTTATATGAGTAAGTGAATGGTTATCGGTTTATGTTGTAGTAAAGTTACCAAATGCTTTACATTACTATATTATGATTTCTTGGTTTTCTTTAAAACCTGCATTGTCTTAAATTCATATTAGTGACTACCTATTAGTATTATAAGTTCTCACTGGGCTTTTTGCTCAGGAAATCGAGGAGACAGTGGATAATTGGAAGTTAAGTAAATCGAGGAGGCAGGTATAGGGAGAGTATCCACCTCCGGTTTATTATACTTGAGGTGTTGTAATTATTTAGTAATGATGCAGCTTATTTTCCTTGCTTTGTATATATATTCTTTTGAACTATATAATGTAAAACAAGCACACTTATGTATATTTAGTATCACTGTATTATTTCATCAAGCGAGAGATCGTTTTAGAATTATAGTTTGGATCCAGCCTAGTGGATGACTAGGTATTCTATATTGAAGAATATGGATGATTAGATATGATGAGATGATATGGATGAACGGAATTGATATAGAAATACTATTTATGAATGAATCATCTTTTCTACAGGTTTATGATGGGTTTCAGACCCTGAAAATACAGGAGAAACTCTGGCGAATTTTTCCGTTGGGCCTAACTATTTTTAGAGGTGATTAAAGTTCTGACGAACTAGATTAGCTTAACTCTGATTTAGGTTCATAAACTTTTATTTAGGTTTATTTTAGTACTAATTAGTTACCTTGTATAGTTAGCCTAACGCATCGAGATGCGACTCAATTTATTAGAGATTTTGAGTTTCAGATTGGGGCGTTACAATAACTATTGCATGCCATAGTTTTACATCCAATCTTTTCTTATGTTATGCTTAGTATGTACATAAACTCTTTTCTAATCAAATAATATTAAAATGAGTATATACTCATCCATAATATACTTACTCTTGAAATTATACTAACGCAGCATAATTTTATGATTATAGGAAAAAAGAAGTCAACGCCACATCAAAGTGGACAAATAATAATTGGAGAAGTAAACTGTACCAAGAAATATTAATTGTCATATATTCTGAAAGTGTTGATATGGTGAATGAAAAAATTGTCCTCCTTATTAATTATATACTATCAGTACATTGGATTAACATTTTTATTACTTCTGTCGAAAAACCATGTACACCCTAGATTTTCTTAGTTGGGTTGGACCCGGAAGTGGGCTTTAAGCCCATGGGCCCAAATCAGCCCATAAAATCGTTTGAATGTAAGTCCAAAATTTTTAGTTAGTTAGTGGGGTAGAAACATCGAAACCTTGCCCTAGGATCCACGCATGCATAAAATGAAATAAAAATAATCATTTTTAAGAGTTTGAGTGCGAAAAAAAATTAATATATATATGTGTGGGGCGTCCAAGTGGGCCCCACATATTAAATTGAAAAACGTGGCAGCAAGAGTGCACCACATATTGGGGGTGTTTTGGTTTTTGAAAATTCTTTTTAAAACAAAACTCTATCTTTCAAATGTTTTGAAAACTATAAACACGTATTTATTATTAGATAAATAGTATATTATCCTTTTTAGTTAGATAATTATCCTCAAACTTAGGAAATAAGTATTAGATTACAACCATTAGTTCATGTCTATCTAAACTCTAGTTAATCCTAACCATCTAAAAAGATTTTCCAAAATCTAAGTATTCCTTATTTTGAATTATCTACTAAAACCTAAATTCTATCCCTATTTTATCTCCAATTCGTAGTAGATAATTATAGCCATTGGATTAATTTGATATCTAATCTCAACCATTAAAATTAGACAAATATAGAAGCTAAAAATTAGACTCTTTTATAGAAATCGATTTTTATAAAGCTAGCATAATTATTTTATTTTTGGATAATATAAGGGAGAGTTTTTATTTTGAAAAAGTGTGTTGGATAAGGTGGGGGGAGGGGGCTGGTCGAACCCTATAAATACCCCTCACCCTAGTTCGAATTCCTCACACCACTCAACTCTCTCTTAATTTTTCTCTATTTCTCTCTTTCAAGTTCAAGAAGAAGAAAAACCCAAAATCTTTCAAAATTCTCTTTTATTTTCTTCTTCTTCTTTTCTTTCTTCTTCTTTCTTTCTACTCTTTTCTTCTAAAACTTTTGTTGAAAAAGAAGTCAAGCTTGGAGCCCGAGAAGACCTTTGGAGAATAGCCGTTCTTAAAGCCTCGAGGATTTAAGTGAAACAGGTAGGGAAAACCCCCATCCTAAAATTATTTTTCAAAATTCCTTTAAAATTATTTATGAAATATGTTTTTAAAAAGTTTTTTTAAAAAATATCATGTTTTCAAAATCGTTTTTCTACAAAATATTATCATATTTTCAAAAAGGTTTTCTGCATAAAAAGTATTATTTTGGGAGAGTGAACACGAGTGATTTTCTTTCTTTAATAAGCTATCTAAGTTAAAGTGGAAAGATGAGAGGTTTTAAAAGATACACTTTGGGTTTTAAGGTTAGTTGCCTTAGTAACTATGAGTAGTGATACTTACAATTAGTATTAAAAAGTTCTCCATAAGAGAGGTTAGATGTGTACTTCATAAGAGAGGTGACACAGTTTAAAACGTAATTTTGTCAGTTGAGATATGTGATTGTGGTATTGTGAAAGTGATGTGTTGTTTGGCCTAAGAAGCACTGCTTCGAGAGGCATCTCTATAAGAGAGAAGTTTATATCTAGATCCGTCTAGAGAAGATGTTGGTTGGTTTCCAGAACAATCCTGATGAAGGAAGAGGAACATGAATAATAATAATAATGAAAAGGTATTGGTATACAGTTTTCTAAAACTCAAGCTCTACTATTTTGAAACTTACTTATGTTTTCAAAAGTTGTTTGAAATGGAAAAGAAATCCAGGGATGTTTTGTTTTAAAAATGAATTTAGCCAAAAGCTATGACTAGCACCAGTTTCATGGTAAGTTTTCTAAAAACTATGAATCTTGTAGTATGCATGGGATAGATGGGTAAAAGCTTATTTGTGTTGATTGTTTGTTTAAAATTTGTTGGTGTTAGTCTCTTTTAACCTATGTTTTGGTTGAACCTACTGAGCTTCGCTCACCCTACGTTTTTCCCTCCCAAAGATTTCGGAGAGAACCGGGAAGCTTAGGCGTCAATGTTCGGAGTAGAGATTTGCTGATAGAAGACAAGTAGGTCATATATATATAATCTTTAGCAAACAATAAGTGATGTTTACATCACATGGGTATTGGAATTCTAAGTACTCTTTACTTTTCTTTTCCTTTTGTTTCAAACAATGGTATAGTTTTCTTTTCTTTCATTATCATTGTTTCACAGAACAAGTTCTTTAGAAATAAAATATTTGAGGTGGTTCTTTACATTTGTTCATATCTATTACTTTAAATATCCATACTTATGAGTTTCTTTCTATATCCAAGAGATACATATTCTTTCTTCAAAAACTACCTACATTTTTAGTCAAATGCTGTCAAAATACATAAGCTGAAGTTTGTGTACATTTGCTGGACTGAATTACCTGGAATTATGCTCTGGCCAAGAAACGAAAGTTGGAGGTCTCTGAGTCTAGTTTCCAGAGAGTCAAACGGTTCCTGAATACAATTTGAAATGAACTAGATATACCCTTTTCATTGAACTATTGCAAATCAGTCTTATAAACCCTATGCTTTCAAATGTATTTGCACACTTGAAACTCTATGTTTCCTAAACTCTTTTAAACTGATTTGCTGATCTTTTGAACTTAAAGAGATTTTTTTTGTTTCCGCACTTTTCCACTTTAGTGACACCTTAAAGCCCGGGTCATGGAACCGACTTGGAAAATAGGTCAGACCATTAGAATCCGGGGTCGGGGCGTCACAAACCAACTATTCCCTAATATATAAATCTAATTCCATATTAAAATCTGTGATTATATTTATATTTATTGCAATCATATATATATATATATATATGCTTATAGTATAAATTTCGATGAATACAGTTCCCTGAACCTATTTTCAAAGTTATGATTCATGCGCATAGCGTTAAGATTTGTGAGAGTTTGTGTGAATCTGCTAAGTGGCAGGGTAGGGTTATTTTTTATTTTGTAAATTGAGTTAATTAATTAGTTAACACCAGTTATTTGCTTTATTTAATTTTTATTTCTAGGATTTATAGGCTTTATTAGAAGTTTAGCCTACCACTATTAATACATGTTGTAATTTTTTATATAAGGCTAGGTCCAGTGCTAAATAACATTTTAAGCAATCTATGATCAAAGAATGTGATGATGATAAACCCCTCGCCTAGATCAATTGTAGAAGAAATCACTTCACAGTATAACTTCTAACTACATTCATTTAAAAGCTAAATTGCAGTGGGACCGAGTTCCAGTGACAATCACTTAACATATAAAAAGGATCTCTAAAAAAGGGGAAATAAAAGGCACTACAAATAGATGTATGTAAATTTTTTATTAAATTTTAGTTACATGATATTTTGATTGCATTTTTAAACTCAATAGTATGTTTTAAAATAATTTGTTGCAGATATGGTCTGTAGCTGCATTGGATATGGAAAGGCGAAATTATGAGTCCTATATGAAGTACAAAAATGCATTCTATGAAGGCCAAGAATGGGGAGACCGTAATAAGGTAATGTTAAGCATCTTTCGTTTGGTTACAAACTAAAATGTCGAACAACTAGATCTAAGAAACAAATAGGTTGCAGTACAAATGAATGGATCACCAACCATCATACACATGGACACATGGTCTCTTAACAAATTTGTACAAAGACTATATAGACAAACCTCCAAATGGCAAAAGTAAATATAAATAGAGTTGATAAATATATGCGCTAAATAATATGATTTATTAATTATGAGTCAAATAGCGTGTGCGTGTTGTATGCACTACTCATTTTGTTTGGAATGCTATGCTTAACATATAATGTAAAATCATATCAATATTTTATTAGAAATCAAACATGCAGGACTGAACTAATGTATTTGTGTTGGGACGCACATGTCACCCTCCATGCATGGGACATGCATGCACATACTCACCGACCTATAATGAGAGAAAATCTCTCATTATTCTTTATATATTATTTTAGTTAGGAATCTTTACATACCTAGGATATCATAGATTGTTTCCATTTATTTGTTGATTCCTTTCCTTGTATTTTATTCTTGTATCTCAAGTAATTGTAACCCAACACTATAAGTGTTTTCTTCATCTCTTCTCATATATAAGAAGACTAAATAATTCTCTCAAACTATAGTTTGACATGGTATGAGAGCAAGTAGTTCACGACACTTGCTTTATCTCTTGTTCTTCCTTCATTATTATTTTTTTTCATCAGTTCCTCTTTTCATTATTTTTTTTAATCAATGGCTCCTACCGGTGATAATCTCCTGGCTTCTCAAACATCTAGTGGTTCTTTGGCCACTTCTCCCCCGATTTTATCATCTACCGGTGGTGTCTCTCATCCTTCTTTGGGCGACTCAGACCCTCTATTTATTCATCATTCGGATAGCCCTACCACTATCCTGTTTCGCTTCCCTTGACCAGTGCTAATTATCGTACCTAGTCACGTGGTATGTTGATGGATCTCCGTGCAAAAGCCAAAGTTGGTTTTGTTAATGGCACTATTTCTAAGCCAACTACTCCATCTGAATTGCGTGCCTGGGAGCGTTGCAATGATCTCGTTAGTAGCTGGATACTTAATTCTATCTCTCCAGATATTCGTTCTAGTCTCCTCTTTGCTGAATCTGCCGCCGAAATATGGCGTGATCTTCGTGGCTACTATTATCAAACCAATGCGCCCAAGATATATCAACTGAAGTGCTCCATCACTCACCTTACTCAAGACGGTATGGATGTTTCTCTCTACTATACTAAACTGAAGTCTCTTTGGGATGAGTTAAACTCCCTTTCTACATTGGAACCTTGTGTTTGTGGGCATGGTAAGGCCCTTCAGGAACGACTTCAGCAAGATCAGGCCATGGAGTTTCTCCAGGGTCTTCATGATCGTTTCTCTGCTATTCAAAGCCAGATTTTACTTTAAGACCCTTTTCCTTCAGTGGCCAAAATCTATAATTTGGTTCGTCAAGAGGAGCTTCAACAACAATTGAACTCAGCCAATACTATGGTTGACAATGCTTCTATGGCTATCCTTCATCCAGATCACCGCCCCTCTTTTCCTGGTTCTTCTCGCCTAATTTTGCTGGTTCATCTCGCCCTAATAAGAAACGTGACAATAATCGGCCTTATTATGACCATTGCCATAGGCTTGGTCACACAATGGATCGATGCTTCAAGTTATATGGCTTCCCGAAGAAAGGCAAGGAACCAACTGCATTAGCCGCATCTTCTTCTACTGCGCCGGCACCACTCGACACCAATGTTCCACCGCTGCTTACTCAAGAACAATGCAATCAGCTCCTTGCTTTTTATGGCCAGTAGTCCCCTTCCAACAAAGGCGATCCCAATGCTGTTCCTCAAGTGAACTTAACTGGTAAACCTTTTACTTCTCCTATTTCCTGGATCATTGATACAGGAGCTTCTCATCACATTTGTTCCTCTTTAAAATATTTTCGTAAATATATTCCTGCTTCATCTGATTTTTCCGCGCTACTACCTGATGTAGGGCTGCACATGGTGCGGTTTTAAATCCAGTCCGAACCGGTCCGAACCGAAAAAAATACCGATAAACCGTAAAACCAAAAAACCCAAAACCCAAAAAACTGAAAAACCGCAAAAACCGATATTTATGGCCTGGTTTTGGTTTCATGTTTTAAAAAAACCAAAAAAACCGAAACCCTACCAAAAACACCGAACTAAAAGACGAAACCAAAAAAACCAGAAAAAACCTGCACATATACCTATATAGTATATACATGCATTATTATATATAAATATGCATGCTAACTTATGAAAATATGAATTAAGGAGCCTGGATCTTAATATAATCACAATTTCATAAGTCAATGTATCTATGTCAATTTGTATCCTATATGAGGCAATATATATGTGTGATGTGTGTTCTCAAATTTATACATATTTATTAATTTATTTATAATATATATTATTTTGTATAATTATTATTTTTATTGTGAAAAAATTCAATTGTGGATATACCATGATTAAAATTGCCACTATGTTGCTATGGAAAATATGTTGGGATCCATATAGAGATATCTAAGATATAAAGATGAACTCTTCATAGACTTTACCATGTATCTTCATAAAAAAAATAAAATAAATCATATTCGGAGACGAGCTATCTTGCACGTTGTTGGGGAGTGCCCCACCAAAAAAATGTTAAACTCCAGCATCTAATACCTATGAGGAAATTGAGTGCCCCACCAATTATTAAGATTTTAGTATATTGTGTCTTAGTTTTTTTGTAAAATTAGAATTTGACCAACTCATTTCTTAACACGTACTCCACAAGCTTTTAGGCACACCAAAGAAATTTGTTGTGCTTTGCGGTTTTCTCCTTAAAAAAATTTATGACTTCGTTCTTAATCATATCATACCAAAATTTTTAACCCTATCAAAATTTAATTTAAAAGTAGTAATTAAAATGGATGGCCTATAAATTACCTTATAATTATTTTTGATTGATATGATTTTTGGTAAGGATGATCTTCTCGTATTAAATTTAATAATTTTCACAAAAAAAGAGAGAGAATTAATAATTACTTAAGATGGTTGAACACTTGGACTTTTTTTTTCATGTTTTAAATTTAAATAAATATTTAGGTATTATCAGTTTTTCATTTATTAAGTTTTAACGAACTTTAATTTTTTATAATGCAAGTGCTATAATTATGTCATGTTTTAGTTTAAGTTTAAATGATTAATTGATAAATATCATATGTTAATTTTTTTTAATCTAGTTAAACTTTAGTTTTGAATGATTTGTCCATTAAAAAAATCTAAAATCCCTAAAAAAATCCAAAATTTGAAAAAAACCGAAAATCTAAAAAATCCAAAAAACCGATGGTGTGGTTTTGGTTCTAAAAAAAAAAACCATCATGGTTTGGTATGGTCTTGGTCCTCTTAAATTAATTAATTTTTTGGCTATGGGTATGACAAAAAATCCAACCAAATCGAACCGTATGCAGCCCTAACTTGATGGGAGTAAAGAGCATGTTCTTCATATTGGCACTATTGTGTTCTCTCCAACATTAATTCCTGATAATGTTTTACATATTCCTTCTTTTCGATTTAATCTCATCTCAGTTCCCCAATTGACACGATCACTTAATTGTGTGGCTATACTTAATGCCTCTTCTTGTTTATTTCAGGACCTATTAACGAAATCCCAGATTGGTCGGGGTGATTGTTTAGGCAGTCTATACTATTTGCGCACATCACTAGCTGCTTTTTCTTTTCAAATTACCATTGTCAGACCAAAATTTTTGAAGTTGAGGGAGGAAAATGTCACCATCCCCAGAATTAATTGTGTGAATTTTATGTCAGAATTGAGTAATGACATAATTAAAAAAGTAATTTAAATATTTTTTAGTATCTGATTTCGCGGGCATGAGAAAAATCCAAGTATAACGAGAATAATCGTCAACTAACGTCAAAAAATAGCGAGAACCTTGAAGAGATAGTTCAGAGAAGGGACCCCAAATATCAGCATGAATTAATTAAAAAATACTAGAACTTTTATTCTGATGCAAAGGAAAAGGGAAACGAGTTTGTTTGGCTTGCGGGCACACATCACATAAAGTTTTATTCGAACTACTAATATTACTGAATGTTTGACTAATGAACTTCAAGAATGGTTCTTTTCACATGGCATAATTTACCAACGCAGTTGCGTTAATACACCCCAACAGAACGGTGTTGTTGAACGCAAGCATCGTCATCTCTTAGACATTGCTTGCGCTCTTCGGCTTCAATCATCTCTTCCCCTTAATGTTTGGGGAGAATGTGTTTTGACCGCTGCCTCATTAATTAACATGATGCCTACCTCTATACTCCAATACAAATCCCTTTATGAGATTCTTAATGGCATTTCTCCTGATTATATATTCAATTCTACGGGTGTTTGGGTGTTTTATGTTTTGCTCGTAATGTTCATATTCACAAAAAATTTGACATTCGAGCTCGACCAGGTATCTTTGTTGGCTATCCATCAACTGAAAAAGGGTATAAAGTTTATGATCTTGATACCAAAAAGATTTATGTTTCACGCGATGCGACCTTTCATGAAACACGTTTCTCTTTTCGGGACTTTGATGACACTCCACCCTTCTCTCCTCCTGCCATTTCCATTCCTGATGATGGCACATTTCATCTCCCTTGCTCTTGTATTGATGAGTAATGTCAACAACATGATAGTCTACCTTTAATGTTTATTCCTTCTCCTCCCTCACATGAGGATGACTTTCATTCTCATACTCCAAAATCTAATGTAAACCCTCCTGTTTCTCTTCCTCCGGTCGAACTGGCCTGTCAGAGATTGTCGTCCTCCATCACACTTGAAGGACTACTATTGTAACTCTGTCTCTCTTGAGCTTCCATTTTCTAAATCTTCGGCGATGGTTCATTACCCATTGACTGATTATTTATCTCTATCTCAGTTTTCTCCCTCCCATCAAGCTTTTTTAACTATGGTGATGTCTACAGATGAACCTACTACATTCATCGAAGCCATTAGCTTTTCTCATTGGCGCGATGCCATGGTTCGTGAAATTGATACTCTTGAACATAATAACACTTGGACACTAACCACATTGCCTCCCAACAAGCACGCTATAGGCTGTAAGTGGATCTACAAGGTGAAATTTCGTCCTGATGGGACCATCGAAAGATATAAAGCTCGCCTTGTTGTGAAAGGTTATACTCAAGTTAAAGGCCTTGATTTTATGACACCTTTGCCCCAGTGGCGAAACTTGTCACTGTTCGAGTCTTGCTTTCTATTGCTGCCATTCGGGGTTGGTGCCTTCATCAGTTAGATGTCAATAACGCTTTTCTTCAAGGCGATCTTTATAAAGAGGTATACATGAAGGTCCCTCTGGGTTTCTCTCGCAAAGGCACCGGTTGAACTAGTTGCACCACCACCACTTCGTCGTAGCCAAAGAGATAGGAAATTTCCTATAAGAATTTTGCTTTACTTCAAGAGGAAGAATCTTACCAGATGATTCCGGATGAATCAGAGAATGATCCTATAAGTTATGATGAAGTAGTAAGAGACACGGATTTGAGATTATGGCTGAATGCTATGAAAGCTGAAATGGAATCTATGTATTCCAATCAGGTCTGGGAATTAGTGGATCCACCACCTGATATTAAACCAATTGGGTGTAAATGGATCTACAAGAGAAAGAGGGGTCCAGATGGAAGGGTGGAAACCTACAAGGCAAGACTGGTGGCGAAAGGGTATACTCAGAAAGAGGGAATCGATTATGAGGAGA
>MVGT01000499.1:48427-66612 GCA_002174775.1 Macleaya cordata | reverse complement strand
CATCAATAGGACATCACAAATAAATCATGCATGCTTTGCAAAATAATTACATTTGATTTATAAATCTAAACCCTATAAAAGCATTGAAAGCACTTTAATGGCTACAAGAAAGTATTTATAAGTTCCTACCTCAAATCCCGCAAGGCTAGCTCTTTATTGCGTTGTTCACTTCCAATAATTGGTCCTAGTACAAACTCCCAACTGTAAATAACACATTTAATTCGCTTTCAAAACTTTATTTAATTCATACTAATTCCATATAGAAAAGCCTAGAAATCTAAATTCTAACCTAAACAGTCACTATAAGGGTCCAGGTCCTTATCAAATCAAATAAGGGCTTTAGGACTACAACCTAATTTGCTCTAAATATCCTCTTTAATTAATCTGGACCTCCGAATCAACAATCTAACCTAAAACAATAAATTTGGGTCTAAATCAACCTTCCCAATTATCAATTTCCTCAATTAAGGGTTTGAAAGGTCTAATCAAATCTTAAACTATTAACAAAATCAACTCTAAAATTAAAAACTAAGATTAACAACATAAAATATCTAATTAAAAATAAAATGAAAAGGTAGGATTTCAAATTTATACCTCAAACCACAAATTAAATGGTCCCTACGATTTCTCCCATCGGACCATCATCATCATCTTCTTCTTCTCCTCTCCTTCTCTTTCTCTCTCTCTCCTTCTCTTTCTCTCCTTCCCTTTCTCTCTCTCTCTCTCCTTCTCTCCTTCTCTTACTCTCTCTCACCGTCCGTGACGTCTCCTTTTTTGTTATAAGAGAGAGACTTATCTCTCTTATAAAGCTAAGAGGGTCGGTGGTTAAAAAGGGTTAAATATATACTAAAAAAAAAACTTTACACTTAAAAAATAGATAAGTATATAGGTTATACTAAGGCGTAAGTGCATATACCAAATTAAGTATATATAATAGAAAGATTTATAAAATTACACTTTAATACAACACCCAATAAATACCAATACATATATATAGCATATATATAGCATATATACACAATTAAATAAAGTTTAATGGTCAAAATCAAAGTTAAAATCGCGGGTACCTACGGTACCAATCCAAATCGTGTTCCGGGCCTTCATTTGGGATCATTCGGTGTCCGATTTTCGCGTATGAGTAGTCGAAATTCGATAACTTTTCGAGATCTATCCATTTGTATGGTTCAATTCTTCAAATTACCCTCCAATTGAAAACTCATTTATTTAATTTCAAGTTTAATTATTTTAATAATTAATTGGTTTCACGGTCAAATCGTTAGATTAGACTCTAATTGACTCGGAATGACATTGACTGGTCAACTAAATTATTTTGGGTCGTTACAGTTCTCGTCTATGTTGACAATATTTTAGTCACTGGCAATGATGAAGTTGTTATCTCTGGTCTAAAAACATTTCTTGCCATACGTTTTTGTCTCAAGGATTTGGGACGTTTATAGTATTTTTTTGGCATCGAGGTCTCACGCTCCAATCGTGGTAGTTTTTTACGCCAACGAAAGTACATTCTCGACATCTTACATGATTCTAGTCTTACTCTGCTTGTGTTTCCCCCTTTCGAATGGAACAACAGCTCAAACTTCGCCCTACTGATAGTACTCCACTCAAAGACCCATCACAATTTCGTCGTCTTATTGGACGTTTACTTTATCTCACAGCAACTCGACCCGACATCACCTATGCGGTTAGTACCCTCAGTCAGTTTATGCAGGATCTATGTTCCACTCATATGGATGCTGCTATTTGTATCCTCTAATACCTTAAAGGAACCATTGGGAAATGAATTCTCCTATCTTCTTCGAGCAACTTTCATGTTAGTGGGTTTGCAAATTTTGACTGGGCTGGGTGCCCCATAACCCGATGCTCTACCACTAGTTATTATACAATGCTTGGGAATAGTCCTCTCTATTGGAAATCAAAGAAACAACCCACCGTTGCCCGATCTTTTGCTGAGGCTGAGTATCGCGCTCTTGCCACTTTGTCCTGTGAGTTGCAATGGTTAAAGTATCTTCTCGTTGATCTTGGTATCTCTCATCTCGAGCCTATGTCTGTTTACTGCGATAGTCGTGCTACCATCCATATTGCTGCGAACCCAATTTTTCATGAGCGTACTAAGCACATTGAAATTGATTGCCATTTTGTTCGTGAGAAGATTCAATCCAAGCTCATCGATCCCTCCTATGTTCGCTCCTCTGACCAGTTGGCTGACATGTTCACTAAACCTCTTGAGGCTGATCGTTTCCAGAAGAATGTTCGCAAGTTNGCATGCACATACTCACCAATCTATAATGGTTTGACAATTTGACTGTATATTTAATGAATTATAAATTGATCATCATTCTTTTATTATTTAATAAATATTTATCTATACTATATGTTATATTGTTTTAAAGAAAATGTTGCCTATGCTTAGCACGAGCATACAGAGCTTGTAATATACTATAGGAGAAGCCTTGGGTTAACAAAATCTTCTCTCTTAGGTGTGGGTTAAAAAACCTACATTATAAACATATGGCCTAATATATATAAAAAAAAAGATATTTCCACACTAAATAACAGAAGTTTTTAAAAAATAAAATACTTAAAAAAAGTTTCTAAAAATTAATAAAATTAAAAATAATTTTTTTATAAAAAGTGCCCGTTCATTGAACGACCCACACAAGACTAGCATATAATTCTATAGTACATCCAAAGAGAGTTTTGGATGCAAAATGTGTATTAGTTTTGGAGTAAATCAATATTTAAAAATAAGTTTTTAGATCATAAACCACAGGGGCCCTCTGTTTTTCTGAGGATGATCTAGATGGTAAGGAGATCATCGATCAACACAAAAAATCAGCATTTCGATCATCTCTATATAGACCCTGTTAGGGATATTTGTATAAATGTAATCTTATATTTTGCATGGTATCTTTTATATTGTATATTCCGACCTAAAGGGGTAGATTTGTAATCTATCATAATCACATAAATATTATCCCCTCAACCCTTGTTAGGGTTAGAGTGACTCATTCACTTTCATGGTATCAGAAGCATAGGTTTAATTTTTTTTTTTCTGCTGCCTACCTCTTTTCTCATCTGTAATGGCATCCACAACCTCCACATCGTCTGACTCTCCCTCCCCAACCCTACCACAAGTCCCTGCTATCCCCTCATCTACATGCTCCTTCTCATCTACTATTTCCAATATCCTTTCCCACAACAACCTTCGTAGACACCTATTTTCGCCTTCAGATGCTAAACACCTAAAATTGGAGTGCACTGCGAGATCAATGCATCAACTGCCCCTTTTCAACTCAGTCAACCACTAATTTAACTCAAATTTACCATATCTCAACTCAATCGGACTTAATTTGACTTAATTTGGCTCAAAATTGAGTCTAATTGAAGAAATTAGGTGAAAAACTCAAAATTAGACACAATTTTGCCTTAATTTGACCACATTAGGGTTCTCCGAACTTAATTGATCCCTAATTGATGTTTGAGATCAAGTAATTTAAAAAATTAGAGTGAAATTAAACTTAAGTTGGTTCTAAAATCAAAGAAAATCAAAATCAGAATAGGAATTAGACTTGGATTGGGTTTAAAACCAATTTTAGGTGTAGAAGAACCGTTGGAATATTCCTCCCAACGGCTCTTGGTCAGCCGTTTTGACTGAACCGTTAGATCTGTCCAGATCTAACTGTGGAGGTTAAAACCCCCCAAAATCAACCCTTTTGCCCTTTTTCCACCCTATTTTTTTTGGATCTCTCTCATTCTCTTTCACCCCTGAACCCTAAAGCTTGTTTATACCCCACCAACCTCATTTTTTTTCCTATAAATAGAGGAGATCTCCTGTTGGGGAAAATAGGGTCTATATTAAATTGTGCAGCGGAAACAAATAACTATTTTCCCTTTACAGGATTACATGAGGATGCATGAATTAAAACAATAACTTGAAGATCAGATACATACCGTTTAAACGCTTGCATGTAATCACAGATCTTCCTCCTACGTTCTGGATCAGTCTTCAAAAACCCGAAAAGATATAGCAACTGTATTTCGGCCATAACTCTCTAACGGTTGATCCGATTCGCCTAGATGATATATGCTTTTTGTAGGAAATCGAATTTTCTACAACTTTGCGTGAAATAGCGAATCTCCAATTCTGCTCCGAAAAGCCTCAAAACGCGATTTTAAATTCTGACGGGAATATATTACGAATTTTGGGTTTCTAAAACCATAAAGGTCATAACTTGAATTCTAAATTGGGAGAGAGTTTTAGATACACAAGTTAGGGTGGGCTATCTTATGAACCCTATCTCTATTTATAGAGAAAGACTCTCTTCCCATATCTTTAGCTCCAAGTTAGGTCCATATGGGCCCCACTTACTTAAGCTTTTGATTTATTACTTTGAGGTCCATATATCTCATATAATTCTCAAATAATAAATCTAATTGCAGTTAAGTCCACTAAATAACTGCAACTGAATACTCTCAAGTAAATGAATATTATTCAGAAGCCCTTCACTCGTTATACCAGCAAATAGTCCCTCCACTTAACTGATATTCGTAATATACACCAAGGTAACATTAACTATTAATGTCAGCACCTTTCGAGTAATTACATCTTAGTCCTTGCCTGCCATATCATACCATTATAATTATTCTAATAATCCAATAAACATTTTATAGGATCACTGCGCAGTCTAGAATAATTAATACTTTTGATTAGGCTCTTAAGGGAATATCATTTCGGTGTGGATTCCTTATTGACACAAAGTAATCCCACT
The DNA here is from genome assembly GCA_002174775.1 of Macleaya cordata. Lineage (NCBI taxonomy): Eukaryota > Viridiplantae > Streptophyta > Magnoliopsida > Ranunculales > Papaveraceae > Macleaya > Macleaya cordata. Next base: position 61,825 of record MVGT01000499.1, on the reverse strand, counting down.
AAGTGATTTCGATCACCCAACCTACCCAGAATATTGGATCACGTTTGCGTTGTCTGACCTCACTGTTTGGTAGATCAAAGTGAGTAGAAACCAACTTGTAAGGTATACTATGCTCTCAGGATTTAGGACATTTGCAATTAGCAAGTTTTACAGAATCTTTTTATGTGCTGACAATAACATAAAAAGTATTCTGTCTGACCTGTTCAGTGTATTCTTAATACACCAACACACTGACTTAGAGTCGCCACTCTAGTGATGGAGATACATCACCCTATAATATAGAAGTCTAGTGTATTATAGTCTTATCAGATGAATTGTTCAGATTCATCACTGACTATGAACTATACAAGAATATAAGGAACCAGTAAATTACATCTCTCCATGTATGAACACTTCATACAAATAATTTACTTACAACATCATCTTGTGAACAACACTTAATCCATCATATGAATAAAGTAATAATATAGTATCATGCTTATTAATAAATATAATTTATCAATGTTATCAATTTAAATTGTTTTAGGGCATAAACCCCAACAATCTCCCACTTGCACTAAAAGAATTTAATGTCACAATAGCTACTTATCTTCTGAGAATAAGATTCGTATGTGACACTTGTTTCATCAGCATGAAACCTTCATCTGTAAGTATTCTCATCAGCATGAGAATCAAAACTACCAAGCAGAGCTTTAGAGTAGAGGTTCTACTAAGTTTCTTACAAATACAACCTTGGCTAACCATCTCGCCTAAACAAAGTCTTTGGCATCCGTGGTAGACACTCTCCCACTCGATGATATCCACCAAGATATCTAGAAATAGAATTTCTAGATCTGAATCTGACACAAGGTCAGAATTAATGCAACCAATTATATGATGAGCACAATATATACTATATTTAATACCCCTATATTTATATTAGTTAGTTAAGTATTTTAGTCTATTTGAATTAATTAAGTGTATTTTGGTTATGTGTAGGGAATATGAGGGACGCGATCAAAATGCAGTAAAAACCCGCAAGTTACCACATCTGGTGAATGTTATTGGGGCTGCCACATAGTACACGTGCGTATCGTATACTCACCGTCAAAAGAACGTGCAAGGTGTAAAAATCAGCAAGAAATAAAGTGGGTCCCATGATCAACACACATCCAATTAGCCCATCACGTGAACTGTTTACATAAAAAAGAAACAAATCAACTTCGATTTGTATGTGTGGACCATGTTAACAAACAAAATAAAAAAAAAAGGAGAAGAAACAAGCAGCTGCTTGTTTCTAAAAAAAAAAGAGGTCGGTTGAAAGAAACAAGCAGCTGCTTGTTTCTAAAAGAGGTCGGCAGAAAGTTTTTTTTAAAATAAAAGGAAAGTGCTGGGTATTTTTTCTTTTTAGAAACAACTGGGGTTTTGTTTTTAGAAGGAGCTGCTTCTTTTCCTTCACGTACAAGGGAGAGAAGTAGGAGAGAGTTTTTAGGTTAGTTTAAGATAAAACAAGCAGCTGCTTGTTTGAAGAGGGGAAGAAGATATATTTTAAAGGAAAAGAGAGACAAGGCAGCTGTTTTGGAGGTGACGCATAAGGCTGCTGCTGTTTTGTTTTTGTTTTTTTTCACACATAACATCAAATAAAATAAAAGTTGCTGAGTTGCTGCTGCTGGATATATTATTCACGTACAAGAGAGACAAGGCTGCTACAGTTGCTGCTGAGTTCTTCTTCTCTGCTAGGTTTTGGAAGACCAGCTGCCTGCTGTTGTTCTGCTGTGCTGCTGCTTCCTTGCCACTGCTGCTGCTCTGCTCATCTTTATCTTCAACGTGCTGCTGTTTTTGTGTGGGTTTTCACGCATAACATAAAAAACAACTGCTGCTGTGTTCCTTCTTTATCACGCACAAAAGAGTTTGTTGCCTTCTTCATGTGCAAGAGAAAGGAGAAGAAAAGAGGTGTGCTGTGCCGCTGCTGTGCCGCTGCTGTGCCGTGCTGCTGTGCCGTGTTGCTGTGCCGCTGCTGTGCCGTGTTGCTGTGCCGCTGCTGTGCCGTGCTGCTGTGCCGCTGCTGTGCCGTTGCTGTGCCGTGTTGCTGTGCTGTGCTGTGCCGTGCTGCTGCCCTGCTTTTTCTTCACACCAAATCAGCACAAAACAGGGTGATTGTTGCTGGTTACTCACGCTCAAAACAGGGACGACGCAATATGGGACAGTACCATTGTTTGCAAACTCATAAACCCTCTCTTTCCCTTGCTTTTTAATTAGTTTTCATGATGAATTTATTTGTGAATCTTTTAAACATGAGTAGCTGATTTCTTTATTTGGTTAATGGTGAATTCTAAACCCTAGACATGATTAATCATTAATTAAATTCGGAATTTTCCTTTCATCTCTCTTTTGAAATTGTTGATATTTCACTGTTTTAATGTCATGAATTGCTGTCTCGTTTGTTTAGGTGCGCAACTAGATGAATGTGATAGTGATTTAATTGCTAGTTTAGTGTTTTGATTCGTTTTGTCAAGATTTCTAAACCAAAGTAGTGAATTGTCGTCAATGATTATGGGATATTTTCGTTTGATTGCAAGTGGAATATTACTCAAGTTAAATAAACCGAGCTTGTGTGTTTGTTGCTTGATTTAACCTATGTCTTTTGTGGATTATTGCTTTCATTAAATTAAACTTAGAGAGCTTGTTCTAGGTTGTTTGATGGAAAGAGATTGAGTGAAGAGCTTGTTTTGCTCAACGACAAAGTGGAGACGAATCGAGATAATCGAGCTTGTGATTGTCTTAGGGTTATTAATTTCGAAAGAGAGTGAAAGATAATTCTAATCATTAAATATTAATCATATTTAGAGGTGGCGAATGATCTCTTAACCATATTTCCCATCATATTTACTTAACCTTTTAAATTCTGCTTTTCTTAGATTCTAATTTAGCTAGTTGCTTTATTTTAATTTGTTTACATATCATATCAAAGTCAATCCCCCCCAATTTTACGTGCAACGTGTTTAGTGTGTCTTTAGTGTGTCTACATAGTCTTAATTATTTCTATTTAGTTTAAGTAGGTTTTCGAATTTTATTTTTAATCTCTAGTTAGTTTTAGTTGGTTTTGTGTCAATAACCTATAAATTAGGAACAATCTTCTGCGGGAATGACCCTTGCTTACTACTATACTCAATAACGATCTTACTTAATGTAGGGATTTTAAGTGATACACTTTTTAGCATATCATTATAACACTAACATTTGGACTATTTTATAACTCCGAATCCAACTGAGATTATCTAAGTCATGCTTTACAGCTCTATAAATCTCAGTACCAAAACTCTACAAATGTTAGCTGACTAAGCCCACCTGTAAGACAAATATCTGATTTTTGTCACTTGCACTTTATGTGAGAGGCTTCCTATTACATAAGCATAGGGAACTGCCTTTCAATTTACTTCCTTTATCAATGTCTATATGACAAAGATTCCAAAAGAGTAATACCACAGAAACATTTTCTATGGAACAGTGCATTCCAAACAAAATCGGTATATTATTGACCCTTACAGTTTTGAGATAGACTAATACTCTAGTTAGCTGATCTAGCAAGGCTTGATCACTAGAATGAAAGAATTTCTCAAAAAGTTCTTTTACATTAACGTCCATTAGATAACCAAACCTTAATAACATTTCAGGTATCATTATAAATGATCATTATGTCATTACTATATAGCTATGGAAACACTATTACTTACTATCCACATCTTATACATAGCCCATCCATATTTAATTAAAATCAACTAACTTGATTTTCTAATTAAATCGGATGCATCAACTTCGAGACATCTACTTCTGTAATAAATGTACAAAGTACTCATGGCCTACTGTAATGAACTTTATCTGGCTTGATTGCAAATGCCAATGTCAATATGCCTCTTGGGAGGATAATATCAACATTATTTGCGATCTAAGAAAATTCTGTTAATTTAATCAAGACTGCCAATGATGTGGTCACAGCAAGTCTCTTTAACGGTCAATCAGAATTTCTTATTCCTTGTAAACTCTTCATCCAATAGTTTTAATATTAGATGAAAGTTTTACAAGATCCCAGACTCGATTAGAATCCAAAGATTCTTCTCTTATCACAACAGTTAACCATTGTCTCGAAATAAATTAGCATTTTCATAGTTTCAGGGACTGAATTCTCATCCTCCAAGAATAAGATCAATTGGGTTCTTGTGAAACCCTCCCACTACGATAAAGTCCCTATGTATTCTAAAATTGAATAACGTAATTCTTGTGTCTCAGCTTTATATCCTGGTGTCAACTTATGCAGTATTCTTAAGAATGTAACTTTTCTCTGTAAACACAAACTCCTTTTGCATACCTATAAACAGATACGCTTCTGCTCTTGACTCTGATTTGTCATCCATTCTAAGACAGGATAAATTGTTCATATGGGCTTGGGCCCAAATTACAATTTTCTTGTCGAAGAACCTGACGATTCATAAGTTAAAAACGGAAGGCTACTAACTGTTACCCAAGGTATATGTCAGAAGAAAGTAATGAATTATAATCCACCATAGATTTCATCGTATCCAGTGCAGATTCTGTATCTTCACTTATTACACCATTCTACTGGAAGAATCCAAGTGTAATAAATTGGTTCTCAACTTAGTATGTACCATATAAGTCAAAAGGGTGTTTGCCATTTACGATCATATCGAATGACGAAACTTACCTCTTAATTTTTTATGGTTCCACATACAACAATGAGTACCTAAACAAGTCAATCACTAAAACCTTCTACCTTCCTTTCAAAGGAACTCTTAATCACTAAACTCTGAATCGTATTCAGATTAAAGTGACTAAGTTTATAGATTTTAGCGATAACTTGAAATAACTGAAGAAACAATTTATTCAACGAATTCCAAGAAAAATAATTCATCCAAGTGTAATGAGAAAAGCTAAGGATTATTATCAATGTACAACTACGAATGTCATCTAATGCATTCTTAATAAAACTTAATGAGAACAGATGGACTGTATACCTATTCTTGTAAAGATATAATACAGTCAATCATGTTTTCATATTTTATTCCGTACACGATGATAATCATTGAGACTTCTACTTTACGAGTATCCTATTTTGCCGTATTTAGAAACACTTTCTATTTGGCATCATATTACTTTTCCTATACTTACCATCTCGATAGGATCAACCTTAGGAATTACTGGGTACTTCTTCTTTGGTTTCATGTCATAAAGACATACACAAAGATGATTATCTAGTTTTATGATCACCGGAATACAACTTGAATGTTTTCCACTTTTTCATGAAAAGTGTGTAGAGGAATCTACTCGGAAAACAAATCTAGTTAGGCTCTAAGGAACTACAATGTCCCAGCATATCAGGTATATGCTGACTAATTGATGTTCCTACACCTCATAGTGTTCATATAACTTTTCGTTATCTGTCAAACAGAACGATTCTGATCCCCAACCTTTCCTATAATGTCACTAGTAAATGTAAAGTACCGATGTTAGTGTTATAACACTTAGACATCAACTTTTCACCTACTTATGACATTTTTCCAATCAGTTCCTGGTAATAATAGGATTCCGTAAATCCTGGATACACAGTCTAAAGTACATAAAGTACTTTACTGCATTTAATGACAGTTATCTAATTCGCATCTAGTCCACATGATTTATGTCAAATTTATTGGTTTACATTTAAAATGTGTTACAAGTGAGAACTATTGAACTACTAAGCATGAAATACTAAAACAACATGAGTTTGAAAAAATTTTAATTTATAGTAGTTCCCTCTAATTACTATAAATATCGGATAACTGATTGTGTATACAGACATCAATCCTATGGGATATCTGTATGTATACCAAAACAGTTGAAATCCCATTTCATCAAAAGAACCTATCCTGACATCTCATGTCAAAGTTGTTTTGACATCCGATTTTGTTCTGACCCCTAAATTAATGACAAATCCTCGTTCCTATGGGAAGCGTTCTTTATTCATCATTTAGTTAAGTGTGGTCCACCATCTCAGTTCAGAATGCTAGAAGATATAGAAACAGTCTCCTATGGGAGATCTCTTTCTACACTCTAGTCCGAATACCGTGCTTATTAAAGCAATCCAAGCCAATAAGCTGCTAGGATGTACTATTCCTATGGGCATTAGACCCCTAGCCTTATTCTTGGACCGATGGTGGAGGGTCGTGGGATTGTGTTTCCATGAACACAATCCCTCTCCCACTTAATTAATTAAAATGAGAGATATATTTTAGAGTTTTAGAAAAAATGTGCATTTGTGTAAAGTCTATTATATTTCTATACATATAATGTACAATATAAAATTACACATTAATAAACATCTAATGTTAATAATTCAACACATATTTCTAAAAACTAATACATACAAACTATACATTTAATGCATATATCTATTGTATGTAATTATACATCTCATGTATATAATTCAGAGCATTAAAGTGTTGCATACATCACATGTATCAACTAAGTCCATATACATCACATGTATATCGTATAAGGAGTTCTCAATTATTTAATTGATTGATCAATAGATTCGTAACCATAAAATTCTATCACATAGAGCTTGTACACGATTCATCACATCTAGGGATTAATTGGGTGCTTGGATTATCCATTTCAGTAAAATAAACCTTTTAAAATACTTTTTAAAAATAAAACCCTGAAGAAAAACTATTTTTCCTCAATATCTGCCAAAAACAGATTGTACACTGACATAGAATGGACCGGCAAGGGCAAGTACCGACTCTGGTCTAACAAGCCGGAGTCAAAAGTTGAAAAACAGTTTTTCAGGGTCTGGGTCGGTCTGGTTCGGATCGATTTGAGTTGCTTGACTAGTCTGACTTAGGTTGAGTCGCCTGACTAGTCTGACTCGGATAGAGTCGCCTGACTAATCTGACTCGGTTTAAGTCGTACGAGTCAACTCTGATCAATTGTAAACCCTTGGTCAATTGACAAACTGGTTAGGTCAGCAATTAACTGGGTCAACCCTTACTGGTTGGTGGGTAATTTTCTGGTTGAACCATCTGGGTCAGGTTGACCCGATTCGCCCCGTTTGGTTCTATTTGACTTGGTCTAGCTAAGCTGCATCGGTATGACCTTTTGTGAGGAGCACTGGATCATACTTGTATACTACACACGTTCACAGCACACATGTGTGGCACAACAAAGTACTACACTCATGCGCACGTGTGGACCGTACACGCACCAGCTCCCACTACACAACATCACACACATACATCAAGCATGTGTACCGCACACACGTATGATGCATAGATACACCACACACATGCACACACGTGCGCTCCATATATGCCACAACCTTGTTGGACCACGGACTAACTCACAGGTTGAACCATGTGGTATCCGATCTGGTCTAGTCGGGTTGATATGCGAGTTGAATGGGTTAGGTCGATCTGACCTGCGAGCTGACCCACGGGTTGGACCGTGAGTCCACGGACCGAGTAAACGAGTTTGGATATTAGGTTATCGGGTCAGCAATTTTGGTCAGGTTACCGGGTTGTCGGATCGGGCCAACGGGTCTGTACATGGGCGACTAGGTAGGGTCATTGGTTGGAGTGAACCAACCAAACAGTCCCTAACAATGTCCACATCCAAACACCTCCTAACCCAAATCCTTATACCCTAACCTATCCCAAAATAACTTATCTTAACTCAATCCAAACATTCCTTAAGAAAAAACTCTTTTTCTTAATTATGCCTAGCCAAACAACACTTAAGAAAAAACATTTTTTCCTTAATATGTCAAACCAAACAACACTTAAGAAAAAACATTTTTTCCTTAATATGTCAAACCAAACAACACTTAAGAAAAAACATTTTTTCCTTAATATGTCAAACCAAACAACACTTAAGAAAAAATATTTTTTCCTTAATATGTCAAACCAAACAACACTTAAGAAAAAACATTTTTTCCTTAATATGTCAAACCAAACAACACTTAAGAAAAAACACTTTTTCCTTAATATGTCAAACCAAACAACACTTAAGAAAAAACACTTTTTCCTTAGTATGTCAAACCAAACAACACTTAATTGCTAATGGGTCGCCCCTTAACAGTTACTGGATTTCCCCTTAACAGTCAATGGGTTACCCCATAACAGTTCGTGGGTTACCCCATAACAGTCAGCAGGTTACCCCTTAACAGTTCTGGGTTACCCCATAGTAATTAGCAGGTTACCCCATAACAGTTCTGGGTTACCCCATAGCAATTAGTAGGTTACCCCATAACAGTTCGTGGGTTACCTCATAACAGTTTCAGGTCACCTCATAACAGTTTTGAGTTGCCCCATAACCGTTCTTGGGTTACCCCATAACAGTTCGTGGGTTACCTCATAACAGTTTCAGGTCACCTCATAACAGTTTTGAGTTGCCCCATAACCGTTCTTGGGTTACCCCTTAACAGCTAATAGGTCAACCCTTAACCAAAACTATTACAATAGCATTAAAACTTTAACTATTAAAGTTCTGATGTTATCAAGAAATAGCCTGGTTGTATCAAACCTAATAATAACCAAAATTTATAACATCACAACTATATCTCATATTGCTCTGACGTTAACAAAATTACCTGGTTATATCAAACCTTAATTAAAACTCTTAATTAAGAAATCTTTTAATTAGAAACTCTATTTAATTAATTAAACACTTTAACTAATTAAAAATTCTAATTAAAACTTTCTTTAATTAAACAATTTAACCAAAGAAACCCTAAAACTAACCCATGACTCCTTGCCTTTTTTTTTTTTATTATTTTATAAAACCTTTTCCTGAATCAAAATAAAATTAATAAACAAGAACTACTAATTTTTGTTAAACCGATTAAAACACACTTTTAATCCTTTTCTTTTTTGAAAAATTTAGAAACCCTTTCTTTTGGTCAAGAACAACAAGAATACTATTTTCTTTTTCTTGGATCCCAATCTAATCTTTGTGTACAGACCTTTTACCAAAAATTAATCCAACCCTTATCAATCTCATTGATATAAATTTAATCCCTAAGTATTTTGGATCAATCAAACCCTTAAATAATCAGGAACAACCTTAAATAAAAAGATTTCATGTAATAATTCATGCAGTGCCTCAAGCCTGCTCTGATACCACTGTTGGGGAAAATAGGGTCTAGATTAAATTGTGCAGCGGAAACAAATAACTATTTTCCCTTCACAGGATCACATGAGGATGCATGAATTAAAACAATAACTTGAAGATCAGATACATACCGTTTAAACGCTTGCATGTAATCACAGATCTTCCTCCTACGTTCTGGATCAGTCGTCGAAAACCCGAAAAGATACAGCAACTGTATTTCGGCCATAACTCTCTAACGGTTGATCCGATTCGCCTAGATGATATATGCTTTTTGTAGGAAATCGAATTTTCTACAACTTTGCGTGAAATAGCGAATCTCCAATTCTGCTCCGAAAAGCCTCAAAACGCGATTTTAAATTCTGACGGGAATATATTACGAATTTTGGGTTTCTAAAACCATAAAGGTCATAACTTGAATTCTAAATTGGGAGAGAGTTTTAGATACACAAGTTAGGGTGGGCTATCTTATGAACCCTATCTCTATTTATAGAGAAAGACTCTCTTCCCATATCTTTAGCTCCAAGTTAGGTCCATATGGGCCCCACTTACTTAAGCTTTTGATTTATTACTTTGAGGTCCATATATCTCATATAATTCTCAAATAATAAATCTAATTGCAGTTAAGTCCACTAAATAACTGCAACTGAATACTCTCAAGTAAATGAATATTATTCAGAAGCCCTTCACTCGTTATACCAGCAAATAGTCCCTCCACTTAACTGATATTCGTAATATACACCAAGGTAACATTAACTATTAATGTCAGCACCTTTCGAGTAATTACATCTTAGTCCTTGCCTGCCATATCATACCATTATAATTATTCTAATAATCCAATAAACATTTTATAGGATCACTGCGCAGTCTAGAATAATTAATACTTTTGATTAGGCTCTTAAGGGAATATCATTTCGGTGTGGATTCCTTATTGACACAAAGTAATCCCACTAAGTGATTTCGATCACCCAACCTACCCAGAATATTGGATCACGTTTGCGTTGTCTGACCTCACTGTTTGGTAGATCAAAGTGAGTAGAAACCAACTTGTAAGGTATACTATGCTCTCAGGATTTAGGACATTTGCAATTAGCAAGTTTTACAGAATCTTTTTATGTGCTGACAATAACATAAAAAGTATTCTGTCTGACCTGTTCAGTGTATTCTTAATACACCAACACACTGACTTAGAGTCGCCACTCTAGTGATGGAGATACATCACCCTATAATATAGAAGTCTAGTGTATTATAGTCTTATCAGATGAATTGTTCAGATTCATCACTGACTATGAACTATACAAGAATATAAGGAACCAGTAAATTACATCTCTCCATGTATGAACACTTCATACAAATAATTTACTTACAACATCATCTTGTGAACAACACTTAATCCATCATATGAATAAAGTAATAATATAGTATCATGCTTATTAATAAATATAATTTATCAATGTTATCAATTTAAATTGTTTTAGGGCATAAACCTCAACATCTCCAACATCTGAAGGGGGCATTCAATAGATCTCTTAGGAGAGCATTGGATAGAACTCTAGGGGGAGCATTGAAGAGGTCTTTTAGAGAGCATTCAATAGATCTCATGGGAGATGCATTCAATGGATCTCTTGAGTTACATTGGATAGCTTGAGAGCATTCAAGAGCTTGAGAAGGAGAGAAATAGAGTTAGGTAAGAGTAAACCTATTTCCATTAGATCTTAGCCCTCACCTTTCATCAACCATCATCTACACCACCCATCCTAGCCTAGACTTTGCACATTCAAACCTCACTCATCATGGGAAGAACTCAAACTAATTAAGTTTTTCTTTCCATTTTGAGGTTGGTTTAGAGAGAGTTAGTGGTAGATCATGTAGGAGCACCTATTCGGATTAAGCTTTCCGCTAGAGAAAAGAGCTTTCTCACTACAGAAAAGAGGTTTTCGAAAGTTAAACCTGACAAGAAGAGGTTTTCGAAAGGTAACCTGACAGAAAGAAGTAAACAACAGCTGTCTAACACTTACAAACAGCTGTCAAGCACTTATGAACAGTTATCATACACTTATAAAGTGAAGGACATGTGTTTATTGCTGATTGGCTAGGAACTTGACTTCTAAACTTGGCAAGTCTATAAACAGAGGAGCCAACCTATAAATTGGGGGACACAACTTCTGGAGCAGAGAAACCTCTCTCACTTTCTCTCTCTAAAACTCTTTACTTTCTCTCTCTAGAGAACCTCTTTCTCTCTTTAAACTCTTTGAATGAAGGATCAAACCTCCTAGAAGGATTTCGTCTCCTTCATTTTGGTGCCATCCAGTATTCTCTAACTGAGCTAACAAAGACACAATTGTCGAAGGTTGTCGGAAAAGCAAGGTTGATTTCGACGAAATCAAGCTAAGTATCATATTTTCTCTCTCTAGAAATTTCAATACTCTCATGTATTTTCTAGATAGAGAAACAAGAAAATCTTCTTTCTAAAATTTTCACAAATCAAATTAAGAAAAGGAACAAAAGAAACCTAATCAATCAAGACTAAAAGAAATTTAATCATCCATCGATTAAAACGGATCTAACTGTGAGGTTTCTTTAAAATTCTCTATTTAGAAAACTTTTTAGGGAGAGAAGCCTTTATGAAACGAAAACAAAAGATTTTTTATCAAAAAAAAGGAAGATGACTGGAAAATCATCTACATCAACAACTCCAATCGGAGATTCCTCGTCAGAAGAAATTTTCGATCTGAGAACTTCCAAAAGTTTATATCATTTTGATTAAACGATGCAAGCTACGAAGGAACTATGGAGATATAAGCGTTGAACTTTTTAGATGATTTCTTTAGTCAGATGTTCATAAAATCGATGAGTTCGACGTGATTCCGGCCGTACAAACATCTTCTCTTGTAAGGTATCCCTTAGATAGTCGGATTTAATCGTCTAGATCAGATCTATGAAAGGCTAGGATTCGAAAACCTCCTACTGCTACAATCCGAAACTCTCTGATTCCATCACAAGTGAAGTACAGAATAGAAGTGCTCAACATTTCAACAGAAAAATAGAAGCAGCAAATTCATCGGCCAAGTTGCCGGAAAAATGGAGAAATCCACAATACAACAGAGAAAACATAGAAAGCAGTTCCAATAAATGGTCGTGAGGAGAAGCTTGAAGACTGGAAAAAAGAGGAAGAACAGATAAGTGTCTTCTTCTTTGTTTAATTTTCTAAAATCAAATCTAGCTTTCTTCTTGAATATGTGCAATTTCAGATCTTGATAATCGATCTTTTGAAAGAAAATCAACGGAGGAATTTAATTCTATTGTTCTGTTCCTTTATCTGATATAATTTGTTATTACTTTGCTCATGTTCTTCTTTAATTTTTGCATTACGGTATTTTGTGGATTTGCCTCAATGAACAAATCAAATTCCTAAAAGTAGAAAATTGAAACATGCATAGCTGAATTCAAGTCCTTTATAAGTTTAGGAGGAAGCCTCTTAAATGTTCGACAATTTGTCTCTAAGATTTTTGTAATCAGAATTGATCTAAGCCTCTTAAGTGTTTAATTTAGGAGCTTTCTTGTTTAAGCAAGACACTTTTATATTTCAGTTAGATGAAGTTCTATAACAACTTTCATCTTAGTTCTTAAAAACTCCTAAGAGCTTTCTGAAAGGACTCTTTTAAATCACGAAGAAAAGTTTAAAGACTTTTCAGAGAACAACAAGTAAGAACTCAACATCAGATCTGCAACGAATTATTTATCACCTTAATATTCACATCGGATCTACATCGAACCTATCTTCATCGACTAGATCTGCATCGAGCCTATCTTCATTGACTTGATCTGCATCGTGTGGGACCCCCACTAACAAAAAAAAAGAAGGAGATTTCTTACAAAAAAAAATAATAATAACATTTCTAGTATTAACAAGGTTTAGAAACCTTAGTGTTAGTAATATTTGAGGTATAACAAGAAGAAAGAGGTTAGTATAAACAATAATAACATTAGTATTATGTTGTTTAAAACAAAAAAAAAATCTGATTTGAATATATATGAATATATATATAGAATATACTTTAGTTAGTATGGTTAGAAAGAAAGAAAATAAGAAGGAGAAAAAGAAAATAAGAGAGAGGAGGGGGAGCTGAGAGAGAATCGTGCAAGAGAGGAAAAAGAGAGAGCAGGGAGAAAAAAAAAACCAGGAAGAAACGTGGGGGGTGAGCAGATCGTCCAGGGAGAGAAAGAGAGAGAGAGAGAAAGAGAAAGAGAGAGAGAGAG
>MVGT01000499.1:23799-45232 GCA_002174775.1 Macleaya cordata | reverse complement strand
TTTGAGTTAACGTAGGTTTCCCTCCCTTCGTTCACAGTAGGTGTTTTGGCTACTATTTGATAGCTCGGTTGTGAGCCTTATGACACTTGGTTTTATATGTAAACAACTCGTACTTTATCTTTCTCACTATATATATACTTTGAGAGGAAACCACAAAACTTAGCTATATATATCATATCACAACTATTCTATATTAAGTGTGAATTGTGAATGTCGTAGTTGTTGCAGGTTCCTCCTGGTCCCACATCGTTGGGATTTCAGTTGAGTTGAGAAAAAAAAATGGGTGGCAAATTTGTAGTGCATATCCTTGTCTAAATTTGCTTCCGTTGCGTAAATTATTATATGCACTGTGTCTATTAGGTTATGAAAGGTCCAGTTTATATGGGAGACTCTGTCGGAATTGAGTCTCGCGGTAGACTGATGGTAATGTCCCTTGTATTTTGGGGTACGGGGCGTTACACATCGAACCTATCTTCATCGACTTAATCTGCGTCGAACCTATTTTCATCGACTTGATCTACATTGGATAATTTTCTTTGATCATCATCTTCATCGACTTGATCTGCATCGGATCTTTTCTTGGGTCAACACCTTCGCTGACTTGATATACAAGCAACGACATCAACGAATTTGTCTGATTCGGTGTCAACATCGACTTAAAACTCACAAGTTTCTGAAGGTAAGTTTCTAAACAAATACAGTAGTTTCTGAAGGTAAGTTTCTACACTTGCTTATTAGACTTCAGTTTTTGAAGTTTCTGAAGGTAAGTTTCCGAAACTCAATTATACTTCAAATTTTGCATATCAGATTTCACCTTTGTCTTTGAAATCTTTTACATGCTATAAGATAGAATTCTTTTTATCTTTTAAAGATAAAACAAAACAAAGAAACAACGTTTAGGTACCAAAAGCATGCAAAACAAAAAAGAGATCTCTACTAATTATAAGGCACTGAAAGGTTTCCAGGTTTCACCTTAAAAAACCTCAGAATTGAAAGGTTTCCGGGTTTTAACTTAAAAACCTCAGAATTAAAAGGATTCTGGATTTTACCTTAAAAAACCTCAGAATTGAAAGGTTTTCAGGTTTAACCTTAAAGAACCTCGACATTGAAAGGTTTCCAGGTTTCACCTAAAAAAACCTAAAAAATGATAGGTTTCTAGGTTTCACCTTAAAAAACCTAAAAAATGATAGGTTTCTAAGTTTCACCTTAAAAAACCTTGGCATTGAAAGGTTTCCAAGTTTCACCTTAAAAAACCTTGGCATTGAAAGGTTTCTAAGTTTCACTTCAAAAAACTCGGAAAAGATAGGTTTCCAAGTTTACTTTAAAAATAGACTTCGGTAATAAAGATTTCTTAAACAACAATGAACTCTACTACAAACACCAAAACTGGAAAGAAAACTCTGATAGAATCAGGGAAATAAGAGTCAAATCTAGAAAAAAAAACTTTGACAGATTCAAGAAAACTATGACAAAGCTTGCTGAAAGCAAAGCAGGTCAAGACGCTTACTTTTTGAAAACTATAGAAGGTGATCTCTTTAAATCACCAACAAACAAACTTCAATTGAAAAGGTTTTAACCTTAAAAAGAAGTACTATGACTTAAAAACTATATTGGTTTTCCAGGTTTGCCCTAGAATTATAACCTTGACAATATTTGGTTTTTCAGGTTTACCTTATAATTAAATCGTTGTTCCAAAGGTTTACTGGTTTACCCTCAAAAGAAAACCTTCAAGGACCTTAAATGTACACAAAGCAGGGAAAGATATAGCAGAAAACTCCGACCATATGGATTATCAAGTTTCACCCAAGAATTAAACCGTAGACTATAAGGTTATCCAAGAACGTAGTTGTTTGGAAATTAGAACACTTATAGAGAAAATATTGGTTTTCCAGGTTTGCCCAAAAATTTAAACCGCTGATTTAAGGTTACCAGTGTTGGGTCATTGGATATATAGCCTTTGAAATAATACTGGCTTTTTTGGTTTTTCCAAGAATGATAACCATAAAAGAATCCCGGGCTCGATCTCGGTTGTTTCCTTAGATTATTGGATTTTCATGTTTGCCTTACAATTACAATAAAGCAGGGAGGTCTCCATTGAGATCAGTAGAAATGGCCTCTATTTGTTTTCGGGATTGCCCTATAATAAAACCGTCAGTATCAAGGGTCTTTCAATGAATTGGTTTTCTTGAATGCCACCTTTCGACATCGGTTTTCTTCGGTTGCGCAAATAATTATATCGTTCGTAAGAGGTTTTTTGCTTTTCCTTGTGCTCAAATGTGTATCTATGGATTTCTGGTTTCCCTTTAAAGCAAGCCTTGGGCAAAAGATTTACAAATATAACACTTGAAATCTACTGACTAAAACAAAACAAAAATTAATAGAAGGTTTTTCTTTGTGTGAAGGTTTCTCAGATTTACCCTTAAAATAGAAAACAAAAAACAAAGCTTTTTAGGGTTGCATTGTCAAGCATCCAGTGAATAAAAAAGTAAAAAATATAAGTTTTCTAGATAACAGTCTTAAAGCTTGAAAGCTTTCAAAACTGGGAAAACAAACAAGATTCCTGAACAAAAGATACATACAAACAAAAATAAAAGTTTTCCATTGAAGGGTCTTGAAGCTGAATAACTTTCAATACCTGGAAAACAATAGAATTCCTACAAGCATAAAGGAATTAACATACAAAACAATCAAAAGTTTTTCAGAAATAAGTCTTGAAGTTGAATAGTTTTCAACATTTGGAAAACAACAAATAATAGAGGTTTCAGGCATGTAAGTAAATACACATGGCGAATCAAAAGAAACCTCTTCACATAGCTTCACATAATTGAGGTACAGAACTAAAAACAAGGTTTCCAGTAAAACTTAAATGAAACCTCTTCTCATAAAATGAACTTGTAGCTAACATCTTTCAGTAACAAAACAAAAATAAGGTTTCTAGCACATGAGCACAAGAGCAGATGAGCGTACCAAAAGAAACCTCTTCCAACAAACTTGAAATTGTTCCAAACAAATAGAAACAAAAAACAAACTGAAGTTTGCTAAACAAAAGAGAAGGAATGAACAAGTCTAAAGAAAAAGTGCAATCCAAGCAAAAAAAAGCAGTTTACACTAAAAGTAGGTCCTGGAAGAAAACTTGGCTCCAACACCACATGCTCCAACAAACTTGCGAAGGCCTAATTTAGTGAAATGAAAGGTTAGTCTCTACCTCTATGAGTTTTCCTTTTAAAAATCTCGAGTTTCCCTTTTCAATAACAAAGAAGCTTTCAAGATACGCCTTAAAAGACTTGAGAAAGAAAAGCTTCAAACCAATATAAAGGTTTTAAGAGGTTTCCCTCAAAACTAAAAGTAAGAAAGGCTTAAGAAAACACAAAACAAGAGGTTTTCGGGTTTCCCCTCAAAACCTATAATCTAAGAGGTTTCTGGGTTTTCTCCAAAAAATCCAGAATAAAAAACAAGAAAGGTACAGGAAAAACTCAAAATAAGAGGTTTTCAAAATCTACCTTAAATATTAGAAAACAACTTGGATTCCAGGTTTCACCTTAAAACCAAGTATAAAAAAGAAAAAAGATAGAGGAAATCGAAACTTGAAATAGTTTGAGTTCTCGGAAAGAAACTCTATCAAAACCCAGAAAAGCAAGTAAGCAAAACAGTGGTTTCTAAATAAACCACAATACTTTAGATACCAACCTAAAACAAAAACGTTGTTTTTCAAACAACAAAGCAGTCTACAAGAAACCATCAAAGAACTTTAGAAAAGTTTCCAAGAGAAAAAGTAAAACCTCTGCCACTTTCAAAAGAGGTTAGCAAAAATTTGCAAAAAGAAAACACAAGCTGTCCAGCTCATTAAGAAACAAAGGGACCACGAAGGGGCAAAAATTGCCTTCACTAATAGAAAACTTTTCAAAATCTAGAAAGATTTTTTAGCAACAAAAAGCTAATCCGACTCCCTTCACAAAAGGAACAAAGTGTAAAAAGAAAAGCAAAAACCTTCCCTAAAAACACAAAAAATGTATAGAAACAAGCAAAACACAGATCAAACATAGAAAGCGCAACCAATAAAGCTAAATAGGGGCAAAAGTTAAACAATTCCCTTCAACTTTTCCCACTCGAGCTTTCTTTAAAACAGGATTATGAGATACAAGAAGGTTTCCGAACAGAAACCTCTCGTATTTTGCGAGGAGAAGGGGATAATCCCATCTAAAAGAATTTTTTCCTTTTTTTAAGGATTTTCTCAATATTACTAATAATATTAAGAAAATGGGGTCAAAATGTAGGAGCACCTATTCGGATTAAGCTTTCCGCTAGAGAAAAGAGCTTTCTCACTAAAAAAAGAAGTTTCCAAAAGGTAAACCTGATAATAAGAGGTTTTCGAATGGTATCCTGACAGAAGAAGTAAACAAACAGCCTAACACTTACAAACAACTGTCAAGCCCTTATGAACAGCTGCCATACACTTATAAAGTGAAGGACAAGTGTTAATTGCTGATTGGCTAGGAACTTGACTTCTAAACTTGGAAAATCTATAAATAGAGAGGCCAACCTTTGAATTGGGGGACACAACTTCTAAAGCAGAGAAACCTCTCTCACTTTCTCTCTCTAGAACTCTTTACTTTCTCTCTCTAGAGAATTTCTTTCTCTCTCTAAACTCTTTGAATGAAGGATCAAACCTCCTGGAAGGATTTTGTCTCCTTCAGATCACATCACTTTTCAAAAGAAAACTTTATTTTCTTCATTTATCATTAACAAAATAAATCATCATATCTTAATAGAGGGTTAATCAATGGATTTTCTTCACTCTCTTCATTGTGGATTTTAAGCAAAATAGGTAGGTGATCATCACCCCCTTTTCATTTGTAGTAGAAATTACATCCTAAATGTTGTATGATGTAGTTGAAAGAAATAAATAAATATGTCATTTTATGAATCTTTTCTCATGATATCATTTTGATGTGCATAAATAACTTGTTAGTCATTTTGTTGGAATGCATTATTATTAAGCTTTATTATTGTTGAAATCTTTAAATACCAATTAAAATAAATAATGATCTAAACATGTTTAGCATTTATGTAACATGAAATAATGAGTGGTTTGATGAGCTAGCAAGATTAACCCATTTTGGATGTTGTTCCATCATGTGATGAAGGATGTCTTAATTTGCATAAAATGCATAGTTAATGCTAAGTATGACATATTTAGTATGGGAATTAATCATTTGGTCATGCTTTCAAACATGTGGGTGTGTAAGGGTTGATTTTTAAATCTTTTCAACATGAAAGGTAAGCAAACACGTGTTGGAATCTTTCAATACAAGTCTGAAATCAAAAATCTAATATTGTAGTCTTATAGAGCATGAAAAAATACACAGGCTCAAGAACGAGTTAAAAAGATTGTGAAACAAAGAAGTTATGGTAGTTTGAATGTTTACCTTAAATGTGTTCGACGAAATGCCGAAGAGAATGCTTAAAGTGTAGAAATTCTTATTTTTGGCTAAAATTCTCTTTAATGCTTTGCTTTACTTGTTTAATTCAAGTATCTCATCAATGTTTATCATGAAACACTAGGGTTGAATTAGTGCCTTGTCACTTTCACATGGTGTACCCTTAGACATCAACTACAATAAAAATAACAAATAAGCTTTTAAATAAATTACTTGGGTTTTACAACCCACCTAGTAGGCCTTTTGGGCCAACTCATTCGTTGTACTTAAATGAGCCCATTACACTCTTTTTCAAGTGTTAGGCTCTCTTTGTGGGCACCATGCCCATTACTCTCATGGATTTCCTAAACCCTCATACCTTAATGGGCCTTATGATCCACTTCAACTTGTTTGTGGCCCATCTGCTCTCTCTTGGGCTTAACAAGCCCCAAAACTCCCAAACTCTAATAAAATCAACTTAAAATGTAGGTTATTTTTAACCTAGAATAAGATAACCTAGGTTAGACATGTCATTGTTCTAAGTCTAACATGGCATTGGGTTTAGTGTTATTTGTTATCTTGTTTTCCTAGTTTAGAATAGCATTAGACTAGGATTACTTGTTATTTTCGCGAATAGGCTAGGAATTCGCCTAAACTCGTCATGTGTGACCACCATAGACTGGCACACCTAAGTGTGGCATATGTGCCTACGCCACGTCGATTATCTTGCACACTCGATTAGTTGGGTTAATTCTTAGACTAACCCCACCTTTGTAATAATCAAAGATTTTTAAGAATAAGAAAAGAAACATAAGTTTTCTATCTAAGCAAATCATTTGCATTAGCTTTGGATTATGTTCATCCTAGAGCTAGAAATTCTTTTGGGACAAAACCTATTTATGCATAGTTGTTTGTATATAGAATAGCATCTATGTATGAACCCGGTTGTTCGTGGAATCGAATCCACGTATAATCTTTGCTTGTTTCATGGGATAGAACCCACTTGTTCGTTCTTGTTTGTTTATGGGATAGAGCCCATGAATAAATATGCTTGCCACATATGGAATAGAATCCACTTGTTCTTTTGTTTATACGTGGAATGGTGTCACTTCATTTCGACACGTGTTCCTAAACAGGGCATGTGTACCATCTTTTTCATTTTTGCCCCAAAACTTTACAAGCATGAAATGTAGATCTAAGGGGCTGCAAACTTATTTTTTCGTAGTTTGATTAAGAAATTCCAAAATACTCCTTAGTCGAGAAGTAGAGGCTGATCTCACGATTGGACGGTTATCGGGTGCCTAACACCTTCCTGATCCGTATCAGGATTCCCTTAAGGAATCTCTCTTCGAAGACCAGACTAGTCAGGAAGATCGCCATATTTTCTGAAACAAAATGATTTTCCAAAATGGGGTCCTGATTCCTAGATTAATCAGGTGGCGACTCCTTTACACATCATAAACAATTCCTGCCCCAGTTAGGAATCTCGAAAAATAACTCCATTGCTTCTCTCTTCGATTGTTCGCAGTTGTAGATGGAAATATGAAAGTTTTTTTATTTAGAGCGGATCCTATAGCTGGCAAATCCACTGGGATTGTAGGAATTCGACTTGAAAAATGACTATGGGTATTTTTCAATTTCTTGATCATACACTTCTCGGGTTTGCACACATACATTGCAAGCACCCATTCATCTACACTGTGTAGTTTAATTCTCTCTCTTGATCCTGCTAGGACTACTGAAACCCGAGACTGAGTAGATACCGTCCTGACCAAGCGATCGTATGGAAATAACGATAAAAAAGTACAACCTTAGCACGTACCAAAGACCAGCTTCGTGCTGCGAGGTATATCGCTAAGGGCCCTAACCACCCAGATAAAGTCTAGTTGAGCCTTAGTCATGCACACATGTAGTCTCGATAGATTGTATCCTCAAACCCAAAGGAGAGCATACATGCTCCACAATTTCATCTTCCTGAAAATAGGTCATAGGTCATAGACATTGTCTGGATACGGATCGATAAACTGAACTAGTTTAGGTTAGGATATCGGGAAAGACTAGTGAGAACAGAGGATATGGAAGGAAATCAGGATAATCTTAGCACTGCGTCAGACATCAAGGCTACAGTAAAATAATGCTTAATAGATTTAAAAGAAGACATAGGGGGCCTGATCAAGCAGATACTAGCTCAGCAGTTAGGATTAGGAAATTAGAATCGAGAAAATGCCTCGACTTTTCTAGAGATGGAAAATTGTGAGAGGGCACAGACATCTGTCGTCAATCGTGGGCCTAATGAGCAGGCAAAGACCTTCTTCCAAGAACCAGGTAAGACATATCTGGTCCATGAAATTATTGATCCTTCTAAGAAGTCTACAGTCGTCATGGCACCGAAAGAGCACCGTCTCAGCAATATCTGTTCGATGATGAGTATGAGCAACAGGAGGTTTGGCATGCTAAGAACAAAAAGAAGCCCAACTATGAGATCTTAGACCTCCAAAAAAGAATATGACGGGTAGAGGGTGGAAATATATATGACGTCAACTCATGGTGTCAAGCCCCAGACGATGAACTACCACTTGACTTCAAATATCTTGATATAAAGCTATATGATAGGACAGGGTCACACCCCGACCCCAGACTCCCAATGGTCCGACCAACTTTTCGAGCCGAATCCACGACCCAGGCCTCGGAGCGTGAACTGGGGATGAAAGGACTATCTAATGCCTAGTTGAACACTATGTAAAACCTCTAATTCTCAGGTTTTAGTCTCTACTGAACACCCTATTTGAGTTTAATTACTAAGGGTCTTCAATATTATTGGCTAAGGACTAAACTATTTGGAATAGATGCAGTTAAAGTTATTGCATCAGTGGCAAATTTCAGGCCTTTTCTACCTAAGTAAAATTCGGATTCCTATAGGGTCAAGTTTTCTGGAAACTAAACAACCCGATCTAAAACTATTATGTTTTTACCTGAAGCTAATTCTCTACGGTTATATACAGAAACTGTGTTCAACTCAGACTATTGCAGAAATTCTTAAAATTTCAACAACTAAGGTCCAACTTGGGGTAGATTAAAGGTCACCTTCCTACGTTCTGAATGTGATGAGATTTATAAAGTTCAAGTTCAGAGTTTAATGAATAACGTTACTGAAGAAAAGACAATGATTTAACACATGCATCATCCAAGTAAATATCAAAACATTCATACATATCAAATTAAACCAAAACTATCATACTATCTATCTTCATTCAAACCAATCATGTCACAAGTATTCATTAATGTATATATATATATATATTCAAACTAAACTAATAAATCAAATCAAGTTGAATTCAGAACATATAAAGCAAACAAATCAAAATCAAATATTCCCAGTGATCTTGAAACTATCATTTTCATTTGTCTCAGTTCACGGAGTAATACGTACTTCTAGTTCTTTGCTTTCTTTTCAAGTTCTCTAGCGAAACTTCGTGTTCTTCTTCTCGTACCTGTAGGGGGTAAAACGTAGGATGAGCAAAGCTCAGTAGGTACAACCAAAACATAGGTTGATGTCTTGACACTATTTTCTTTGAAAAAATTACAAGCCTTTTTGCCATAAAAACCTCATTCAAACAATGCCTCTTTGAAACCATCTTTGAAATCCTCTCACATACACTCTTCTTTTTCAAAACCTATTCAACCATCTAAGCTTGAACTCTCAAATACACTTTTGACAATGACTTTGGTGTCAACCATCGAAAACAGGTTTATTTTTGAAAGATCAACAACTATAAAGAGATAAACATTATTTAACTATATATAGCAATGTATGTAGCAACCTATATTATCACATTATTATACATATTAATTATTAAGTCTTTCCACTTTTCGTCAGGGCTATTGCGGCATCCTACCAATGGCTATTACGGTCGCCAACCCCTGTCACTTTTGGACGGATCCGGATAAACCTCTCTTGCGGAGATGCCACTAGGGCATAAACGTGTCAATTAAGACAAAAACACGTCCATTTAGGACAAACTGACGATTAGATATTTTCTATCACAATTTTACCTTTCTTATGGAGTCACGCCATTAAGACATTCACTAAACCCTTTACACTTTACTAAGGTTTCTTTTAAACGTCTTATCTTCCATATCATCATACCTCTCTTATGGAACACAACACATACCTTACTTGGGTATCATTTTGATTCCATCATGTTTATCTTAATCATGGTTACTATGGCAACTAACCTCACAACCAAGGGTATTTCTTTTAAAAACCTCTCTTCTTACCTCTTTAACTTGTAATGACTTATTAAACTTTCACTCATGTTTACACAACCAAAACCCAATGCAATTTGATGTGGAAAAACCTTTAAAAAACAACATATAATTTTATAAAAAAACAAGTTTGAAAACATGCAACTAACTAATCGAGAAAACGGGGAAATTTAAAAAAAATAGTTTTAGGCTAGTGGTTCTCCCTACCTTTTTCGCTTAATTCCTCGCGGTTTTGACTCGATCTTCTTTTTTAAACTTTAAGGGGTTTAGGGTTGGAGGTTTTTTTTCTTCTTCTTCTTTTTTTTTTGAAGTTGAAAGGGGTGTGGGAAAGAGGGAGTTCGTCCAGGCCCTTTATATAGAGTTCGGCCTCCCCTAATCCTACCCCTAAAAGGTCTCTAAAACCTTATCTAATCCCATTCTATCTCAAACTCTTAATTATCCTTATTTTTAATTAAATTTTAAAGTACTATGCCGATTTTTACATTTGATGCATTAGGTTTTTATTTTATTTTGGATGGATAGGATTATCCAAAAAGTTACTAAAATTTAGGTGGTTTAACTTTACTAATAAGTTTTAGAGTTTTAGGAAACCCAAAAGTCCTCAATTAAGTGGCGCACAAGGCAGCCCCTTGTGCCCATGTTTTTAGTAAGTGGGGCCACCTCTTGGTCACCCCTTATCAAAACTTTACTAATTACACCCAATCACCTCCTCTCATTTCATTTCCACTTTTATTTCATTTTCATTTTTCATTTCTCATTTCATTTGGAATGAAACACTATTGTTTCAAAATGATCCATCATTTTCATTTCTATGTTCCTCAATCTAGGTTTTAGAGTGTCCACTATCATTTCTAGCTCCGAAAAGTTCATTTCTAGGTTCGTTTCATTTCTAAGTAACTTATGGGATTCCTATGTTTTTGAAACTCTTAGAAATCATTTATGTTTTAGATTATTTTATATTATAAGTTGATTCCTACAATGAGTGTAAGTCAACACAACCCTAGTTTTCAATTCTTTTCTCCAGTTTTATAAACTGAAGATTCATTTCTAAGGTTTTATGGCTCATTTCTAACAGATAATCCCTAATCTCTCTCTCAAAGAGATTTTGAAAACATTTGGTTTTGTTTTGAAAAACATTTAGAAAACACTTGAAAACCTTTTATGGCAGACTCTCATGCAAAAACTTATTTTGCAAAAACATTTTGAGACTCATTGTTACTCTCGTATACATTCCATGTATAGCACTCATGCATTGTGGATGGTTTTTGGCAAAAAGTATGTTTTTCCGATACTCTTAGGTTTTACACTTTTCTAACACTTATTTGGCCTATTTTGTGTCCATGGGCCTTAAGCCCATGCTTAAGTCTAAGTGGAAAAATCTCAGGTGTTACAAACCGGGTTACTTAAGGCTCACGTCATGATGTACATGAGTTTCATGAAGCCTCTAAAGATAAGCGACAATTTTCTAGCACATTTGTTTCCAAGAAGCTTAGCCGAATACGCTCTTGAATGGATGATCAAATAGGACCGCTCCAAATATCCGACCTAGACTAAGTTGGCTGATGCATTCGTTAAACACTTCTCATATTGGGTAGACGGCAAAGTTACCCAACGACAGTTGGAAGCCATGCAACAACACTCTAGCGAATCCTTTATAAATTATGTTGCGAGGTGGAGACAAAAGGTCAGAGAAATGCTTGAGCGGCCGTCAGATGAAGAACAAATATCCATTCTGAGAAAAAATCTAAGGCCAGATTATCAAAAGTGGTTGTGCACTATTGCTCCCAAGAATATAGAGAAGTTCATCCAGGTACAAACCCAAGTGGGGGACTCAAGGAAGAACGGATATTTATCATCCGATATAGCAAGAGAGTCTAGAGGAAAAAAGAACTGTAAGGAGCATGTAAACTATGTCGGCTATACAAAGGGGCAACAGGTCGCTGCTCAAATTTGACTTGGAACTCAAGAGCAAAAGCCATTCCAGGTGAATCAGCAAGTCCATAGGTAGAAAAAACCACAGGGGTATCGTAGACCAAAGAGGGAGTTCTCGAAGCTGACCCATACCCTGAGTGCGCTCTTGCCTAGACTACTAGAGGCAGAGTTAACGACTTTGAGAGAGCCAAGACCAGCCCCAGACCCAATGCCATAATGGTACAATCCCAACGAGCACTACAAGTACCACCAAGGTCCAGGATATACGACAGATAACTGTTTTGCTCTGCGAAACGTGGTACAGAATTTGTTAGAGTAGGAAAAGATTACAATGAAAGGGGTACAGTTGCCGGGCAAGCCAAACATTAACACGAACCCTCTGCCGACACACCAACCTGAGGGGCAACACACTGTAAACTGTGTAGGTACGGAGGTATCGAAGAATCCGTTTGTAGAATTGAAATTGATGGGGTCGAAGAACAAATTCCTGAACCGAAGCCTGAGTCTAAAGAAGGCCTCGTAGGATCAAATGCTGGGGAGTCATCTTCCGGCACCCCAAAATGAATGACCTAGAGAATTGGGGAGTAAAGGCACCCTAGTCTGAGGAGGAAGATTCATGGGCCCTAGCAGCTTGTGTGTTTTCCTTAAAGTACATTTATTTTTTCAAAAAAATAAAAAAATATTTTTAAATATCTTGAAAATTACAAAAAAATTGAAAAACCTAAAAACAAAAAATTTTGTCTTTTTAAGAAAAGGTTTTAGGCATTAACCTTGAGAACAAAGATGATGAGAAGTCTGGAGACTACCAAGAGGATTTTACTAAAACGAGATTTGAGGGTTATTGGACCACAACGAGAATTTACCGCAATCAGTCAAGGTTGAGGTCAAAATTGCTAAACTCGAGTTATGGTGACCAACTTCAGGTATTCAGAATTGGCGCCACCTTATCTACAGAGAAGAAGGAGCGATGATTGAGTTTCCAAGAAGGTACAATGAAAGGTTTAATGTGCCACATTTGGATGTCTACAAAGAAAGCCTAGAGGAAGACTGCCCACACATATTCAAATCATGCTGGGAGGGCCCTTACATCATCAAGAAGAACCTAACAGGTATGACAATTCAATTGAGATATCTTGAGGGGATTTAGCATCAGAGACTCAAAAATACCGATCAACTTAAGAGATACTACACTTGAGAAGGCTACTCGACTCCTAAACTAGGGGCAATCTTTCGCTGAACTCAAAACTCCAAAAAGGACCCCATTAAAAGCACATATCCGCTAAAAAATAATTTTGAGCATGAAACCTTCCTTTGTACATAGAAAATGGCACCTTTTCTACATAAAAAAATCCAAAATCCGAAAGAGTGAGTTTCCTAGTTTGTGGAGAAATAAATACTACCCCGTGTTAGGGGCAAGCCGAAAATCTAAAAAAAATCAAATATCTCAAAAACTAAATACCTCAAAATCCAAAAAATTTAAATATCTCAAAAATCCAAAAAAGACAAATATCTCAAAATCTAAAAAATAAAAAAGCTAAAAATCAAAGCAATAAAATGTCCCCTAGCTCATGACTGCCCAAATCCAAATCAAGGGGCACGAATAAAAAGAGAGGAATCCTAAAGAAATGTTCATCAATTTTTGAGCCTTTAACCCTCCTTTCTAGCTTGTTCCAAGCCACGCTACAACCTATAAGTCCTCTAGGAGTCTTGTGAGCAACATAAGTCCTCGGTAAAGAGGAAGAGCAGTCGATCTCCAAAAAATGAAGAAGAGAAAAAAATTCAAGAATAGAATATGTAGTGAGAAAAATCAAGACTTTAGAAAATTGATCGTTATTTGTGAGCTTCAAAGTGCCCCAAGATGAGGCAAAAAGGAGCAAACATTACAAGCCATCAAGACGCCAAAGAATCCTACTCTCAACAGCGATAAAAATCAAAGCTGCTTCTGAATCTTAAGGTGGGCTGGGTTCGATTAATCTAGACAACCAAAATCTGACAAAGAAAGAGATAAACAAAGCGAGCCATCCAAGAAAGACAATGGCCTGTCTTTGTATGTCTAGCTATCTGAACTTCTCATCATCAACGTTCGAAGGGTTTGGGAGTTTAACTTGTTTTGTTTCTATTCGTGCCGGTAAATGGAGTGGGGGTATACGCGGGTTTACAGTCACTAAAGGTTCGAAGATGTAACACCCCGAGAGTTTTCCACATAGACTTAAGCATGGTCTTATGGCCCATGGGCTCAAAAAAGCCCAACTAGTGTTAGAAAAGTATAAACTTAAGGAGAGAAACTTATATAAGTTTCACAATGCATGAGATTATATACAAGGACTGTATATAAGTTTAGAAATAAGGTCAAAATGATTTGCAAAATAAGTTTTGCATGAGTGTCTTCAAAATGTTTTCAAATGTGCTCAAAATATTTTTTAAAATAAAACCAAAATGTTTTTCAAAATCTCTTTGAGAGAAAGATTAGGGGTTGTCCTTTACAAATGAACCCTAAAACCTTAAAAATGAATATTCAGTTTGGAAACCGGAGAATGAAAGGAAAACTAGGGTTATATTGACCTATATTCAATGTGGGACTCAACATATAACTTAGAATAATCTCAAACACTAATTATTTCTAAAAGTTTCTAAAACATAGAAATGCGACTAGTCATGTAACGCCCCAAATTCTAATTATTGTATAAACTAGAAACCAAACTCATAACTCGATACCTCAAAACCAAAATGATAACTTTCAATCTAAAATCCAGTCCAAAACATAGGCCCAAACAATATTCCAACCAAAAGGGTAACTTAAAAAAAAATTTGATCAACAACACATTAGCATATACAAACAAGGAAACATGACAGTTAATAAATCAATATCAACAACAATAAAGATGACTTTGTTATATTTTTATGTTGAACCGCACTGCTGCTACCTACGTACCCAAAATAGGGATCAAGCATAACGTAGTTCAATAAAATACTCACAAGGTGTCTACATCATATTTTAACTTTCGAGCAAGTCCAACCAACTTACCTAATTTATTAACAAACACAATAACAACCCTACATCTAGCATCTGACATAGGGATCTCCATATTTCAAGTTCACTCAATCTATCACTCCATCTATCTATCCCACCTTTTGTGGTCCACAAGTTAACCCTATCGTGCACTGGGTGAACTTGTTTTAACATCAACTATTTTTGCTCAATATGTGAGTAAGCAGCTTCAGCTAGGTTCACTTTCATCATTCCTCATACGACCCATCGATCATCGCATGACTACACATAAAGAGAGTCTAGCCAACCACCTATCGTTGAGATTCACATCATCATCTCAAGTTGTTCACAACTAATTATCCAAAGTATTTCTTAGTTGGTACACCTACGAGTTCATTATTAACAGATCGGACTATTCTCGTAGGAGTTTAATCATCCGAATCTACAAGGTTCATTACACATACATTATATGCTAAATTTCTATTTGCATAGTAAGACACGCCAATAACTCAATTAGCATAAACCCACAATTCACATATACAAGAGTAAAATAACATTCAGATGTTGGTTAGTTTAAATTTACTCGTGTATCGAAAACTAACACAGATCCAATTATCAGAACGACTATGTATAGTCTTATTTAACAAATACAATAGCCTATAAGCAAGTTATAACATAAATATAATCAAACCAGCATCATATTAACATGTTATAACCTAAATAAAAACCCAAATAATAGCATATTAACATGCAACAAATCCAAATATAATGCTACCAATAGTATGTTAACATCTTACAATCCAAATATAGTCCATACAACATCATATTAATAGGTTATAACCTAAGTAGAATCAAATCAACATCTTATTGTTGGAGAAAATAGGGTCTAGATTAAATTGTGCAGCGGAAACAAATAACTATTTTCTCTTTCACAGGATCACATGAGGATGCATGAATTAAAACAATGACTTGAAGATTAGATACATACCGCTTAAACGCTTACATGTAATCCCAGATCTTCCTCCCACGTTCTGGCTCAGTCGTCGAAAATCTGAAAATATACAACAACTATATTTCGGCTATAACTCTCTAACGGTTGATCCGATTCGCCTATACGATATATGGTTTTTGTAGGAAATCGAATTTTCTACATCTTTGCGTGAAATAGCGAATCTCCAATTCTGCCCCAAAGTGCCTCAAAACTCGATTTTAAATTCTGACTGGAATATACTCCGAATTTTGGGTTTCTAAAACTATAAAGGTCATAACTTGAATTATAAATTGGGAGAGAGTTTTAGATACACAAGTTAGGGTGGGCTACTTATGAACCCTATCTCTATTTATAGAGAAAGATCCTCTTCCCATATCTTTAGCTCCAAGTTAGGTCNATATATATATATATATATATAATATATATATATATATATTCAAACTAAACTAATAAATCAAATCAAGTAGAATTCAGAACATATAAAGCAAACAAATCAAAATATTCCCTGTGATCTAGAAACTATCATCTTCATCTGTTTCGGTTAACGGAGTAGTATGTACTTCTAGTTCTTTGCTCTCTTTTCAAGTTCTCTAGTGAAACTTCGTGTTCTTCTTCTCGTTCATATAGAGGGTAAAAATGTAGGGTAAGCAAAGCTCAGTAGGTACAACCAAAACATAAGTTGATGTCTTGACACTATTTTCTTCGAAAAAATCACAAGCTTTTTTGACACAAAAACCTCATCCAAACAATGCCTCTTTGAAACCATCTTTGAAATACTCTGACATACGCTCTGCTTTTTCAAAACCTATTCAACCATCTAAGTTTGAACTCTCAAATACACTTTTGAAAATACTTTTGAAAACGACTTTGGTGTCAGCCATCGAAAACAAGTTTATTATTGAAATATCAACAACTATAAAGAGATTAACATGATTCAACTATATATAGCAATGTATGCAGCAACCTACATTCTGACATTATTATATATATTAATTATTAAATCTTTCTACTTTTCGTCAGGTAAGTTGTGGCAGCTTACCAATGGGTATTACGATCACCAACCTCGTCACTTTTTGACGGATCCGGATAAACCTCTATTGGGGAGATGCTACTAGGGCATAAACACGTCTATTAAGACAAAAACACGTCCATTTAGGACAAACTGATGATTAGATATTTTATATCACAATTTTACCTTTCTTGTGGAGTCACGTCATTGAGACATTCACTAAACACGTCACACTTGATCAAGGTTTCTTTTAAAACTTTCATCTTCCATATCATCATACCTCTCTTATTAAAAACCTCTCTTCTTACCTCTTTAACTTGTAATGACTTATTAAACTTTCACTCATGTTTACACAACCAAAACCCAATGCAATTTAATGCAAAAAAACCTTTAAAAAATAACATATAATTTTATAAAAAAATAAGTTTGAAAACATGCAACTAACTAATCGAGAAAACGGAGAATTTTTAAAAAATTATTTTAGGATAGTGGTTCTCCCTACCTTTTTCGCTTAATTCCTTGCGGCTTTGACTCGATCTTCCTTCTTTAAACATTAAGAACTCCAAGCTTTTTTTCAAAAACTTGCAGGGTTTTATTCTTCTTCAAACTTAAGTTTGAAAAAGATTGAGAAAAGATTGAGAGAGAGAGAGAGAGAGAGGGAGAGAGAAAGAGAGAAATCGGCTAGGGTTTAGGGTTGGAGGTTTTCTTCTTCTTCTTCTTTTTCTTTTTTTTTTAGGTTGAAAGGGGTGTGGGAGAGAGGGAGTTCGGCCATGCCCTTTATATATAGTTCGGCCGAGCCCTTTATATATAGTTCAGCCTCCCCTAATCCCACCCCTAAAAGGTCTCTAAAACCTTATCTAATCCCATTGTATCTCAAACTCTTAATTATCCTTTTTATTTTTAAATCAATTTTAAATTAGATGCATTAGGTTTTTATTTTATTTTGGATGGATAGGATTAAATCCCTAAACCCTCCAATGGTTCACATTAAATATTACAAGTTTTAGATGTTTATGGAAACATAAGTATTTTAGGTTTTGGAAACCATTTTTAATGGCTAGGATTTAGTAACTTTTAATCAAATGGATAATATATTTTCTCCTCGTTCATCAAGGTTTAGTATTTATCTTTAATATACTAATAATTATCTTTTATTTAATAATTATCCAAAAAGTTACTAAAATTTAGGTGTTTTAACTTAACTAACAAGTTTTAGAGTTTTAGGAAACCTAAAACTCCTCAATTAAGTGGCGCACAAGGCAGCCCCTTGTGCCCATATTTTTGGTAAGTGCGGCCCACCTCTTGGTCACCCCTTATCCAAACTTTACTAATTACACTCAATCACCTCCTCTCATTTCATTTCCACTTTCATTTCATTTTCATTTTTCATTTCTCATTTCATTTCTAATGAAACCTAAATGTTTCAAAATGATCCATCATTTTCATATCTAAGTTCCTCAATCTAGGGTTTAGAGCGTCCACTATCATTTCTAGCTCCGAAAGGTTCATTTCTAGGTTTATTTCATTTCTAATTGACTTATGGGATTCCTATGTTTTTCAAACTCTTAGAAATGATTTATGTTTTAGATTATTCTATACATTCTAGTTTTCAATTCATTTCTCCGGTTTTCCAAACCGAAGGTTCATTTCTAAGGTTTTATGGCTTATTTCTAACAGATAATCCCTAATCTCTCTCTCGAAGAGATTTTGAAAACATTTGGTTTTGTTTTGAAAAATATTTTGAAAACACTTGAAAACCTTTTATGGCAGACTCTCATGCAAAAACTTATTTTACAAAAACATTTTTAGACTCATGCATTGTGGATGGTTTTTGGCAAAAAGCTTGTATTTCTAATACTCTTAGGTTTCTCTTCTTAGGTTTAAACCTTTCTAACACTTATTGGACCTATTTTGGGTCCATGGGCCTTCATCCCATGCTTCAGTCTAAGTAAAAAAATCTCGGGTGTTGCACTATCACACCCTCAAAAGCATTTTGTCCTGAAATTCAAAATAAGTTGCACCTAAGCAGATCAATACTCACATCCTTCGATCATCGCACTTGAATTCTCACTGTTACCCCCTTTTCGAAATCTTTGTGAGAACTTTGGGACTTGTGTGTTCCTTGGCGAATATGATCATTCACTCAATCCTGGTCTCATGTGATTGCATCCTTTATGATTGATCAGTCCTAAAGATGCCTTCCTTTTATAGTCGGTCCTATGTGATGCCTTTTCTATTCAAGATATTCAAGTCTCGTTTTTCGAAAACCAACACCATACTTTTTGGGGTTTGACTTACGATGATCTTCGAGTGTTCGTGTTTTCACTGCCCTAGTTTGGTCTACTAGGTTTCTTAAAAAAAACATTCTAATGCTACTACAGTAACTTATATATATATAAGATTTCTAAGATAAGTACCTTGGTCTCTGACGCAGTTATTCCCTTCGTTTTCCTGCTCTAAGTCACTACTTATAATGATGGTTTCTTTTGTTGTGACCTATTCTTCTAAAACTTGGGGTTGGTCTCTACTCATAGTTCTTCTAAGGGTTGTGCTACTTCCTGCATCATTGCCATACTTCCTTCAACTTGCCATTCTTCAGAGTCGGAATCACTGTAGTCAAAGGGTCCTTTTTCTGGGTCACCCCACTCTATGTGTATCTATTCATCTTCACTTGGATTATAATTCACATCGTTCCAAGGTTCTTCCTCAACTCTTGGTTCTTCTATTTGAACTTCTCTTGGTACATTAGGTGCTCTCCTAACGTTAGTGTTCATACGTACGGTAGTCATCTAGCAAAACACCTAATGTTTCTATTAGGCTTGCTATTCTTTATCCAATTTTAGTTTTTATACCCTCCCCAAAACAGAAAATAAACAATCAAACAAGCATCACATCATGTTATTCAGACAATCATGTTATTCAAACAATCATTTATCATGCTATAAATATATCATCTTGCTATAAATATATCATCATGCTATCATGCTTTGTCCTATATTATCATGCTTTGTCACACAACGCCAAACATTAAGCACTGCATGTTATAGCATATCATATCACTCATGCAATCATGCAGGCATAGCATTCATATCATTCAAGCATGCTTTATGATGAAGTTACTATGCATCTACTCATATTATATCATCATCTTATAGCATTATTTCTAAACATACATACATACATACATGGTATTCATTCTCTATATACTAACATGCTTCAAGGTAATAATATTCATGTACTAATACTATCATGATATTCATACAATTTTAATGCAGAAAACATTTTCTATCATGGCATATTACCTAACATGCAGTCATACAATCATATTTAACATACTAAAGATGCGAGCATACAATATACATTCATGGTTAAACAAATCAAAGCATGCAATCATACAACATGTTCATGTTTATGTTATAGTTCACACAAGCATGTTATAGTTCACAAAAGCATATTATAGTTCACACCAGCATGTTCTAGCTTACACTAGCATGTTATAGTTTCACCTAAGCATGTTATTAGTTCATACAAGTATATTATAGCATATTTCAAACATCATGGCATTATTATACATGTTTAACTACTGGAATGTTCTATACTAACATGTAAGCATGCAATCATTTAAGAGAAACACACAAGGTATGCAAACAATTCAGAGAAGTTCTTAAGACTTAGAGGGTCCACTACTCACAAGCTCAGTTAATCTCAATCTGAGCTCTAATACCAATCTATCACACCCCGACCCCGGACTCCCAATGGTCCGACCCACTTTTTGAGTCGAATTCACGACCTAAGCCTCGGAGTGTGAACTGGGGATGAAAGGACTACATCTAATGCCTAGTTGAACACTATGTAAAACCTCTAATTCTCTGGGTTTAGTCTCTACTGAACACCCTATTTGAGTTTAAGGTCTTCAAAATTATTGGTTAAGGACTAAACTAATTGGAATAGATGCTGTCAGAGTTATTGCGTCAGTGGCGAAGTTCAGGCCTTTTCTCCCTAACCAAAATTTGGATTCCTATGGGGTCACGTTCTCTGAAAACTAGATAACTAGATCTAAAACTTTTATTTTTTTGATATGAAGCTAATTCTCCACGGTTCTACACAGAAACTGTATTCAACTCAGACCATTGCAAAAATTCTGAAAATTCTAGCAACTAAAGTCTAACTTGGGGTAGACTAAAGGTCACCTTCCTATGTTTTCAATGTGATGAGATTTTCTAAGGTTCAACTTCAGAGTCTAATGAATAACTTTATTGCAGACAAGACAATGATTTAACATATGCATCATTCAAGTAAACATCAAAACATTTATACATATCATATTAAACCAAAACTATCATACTATCTATCTTCATTCAAACCAATCATGTCATAAGTATTCATCATTGTATATATATATATATATATATATTCAAACTAAACTAATAAATCAAATCAAGTTGAATTCAGAACATATAAAGCAAACAAATCAAAATCAAATATTCCCAGTGATCTTGAAACTATCATTTTCATTTGTCTCAGTTCACGGAGTAATACGTACTTCTAGTTCTTTGCTTTCTTTTCAAGTTCTCTAGCGAAACTTCGTGTTCTTCTTCTCGTACCTGTAGGGGGTAAAACGTAGGATGAGCAAAGCTCAGTAGGTACAACCAAAACATAGGTTGATGTCTTGACACTATTTTCTTTGAAAAAATTACAAGCCTTTTTGCCATAAAAACCTCATTCAAACAATGCCTCTTTGAAACCATCTTTGAAATCCTCTCACATACACTCTTCTTTTTCAAAACCTATTCAACCATCTAAGCTTGAACTCTCAAATACACTTTTGA
>MVGT01000499.1:0-16623 GCA_002174775.1 Macleaya cordata | reverse complement strand
ATGTATGAACACTTCATACAAATAATTTACTTACAACATCATCTTGTGAACAACACTTAATCCATCATATGAATAAAGTAATAATATAATATCATGCTTATTAATAAATATAATTTATCAATGTTGTCAATTTAAATTTTTTTAGGGCATAAACCCCAACACTTATTAATAGGTTACAGCATACAAATAATCAAAACAGTATTATATCCCAGGTAAAATCAACCTACACATATTAAAAAGAGATTAACAGTACCCCTAACATTAAGTATTATTGGTTGAGAAAGGCTACAAAGTTCATAGGAATAAGAAAACTTATCTGTACGCAGCCCTTTCCATCCATCCCTTCTCTTTTCTTCATGGATCTTCTATCCTCTTCAATTTTACAACCATAGGTTTCTTATCTAGTTGCTGATTTTTTTTCTCTCTCAACCTTCTTATTTCAACTATTATTCTAAAAAAAAACCCTAATTTTTGTACTAGGAACATCTTATAAATATAACTCTTATTAAAAGAGTCATAAACTTACTAAAAACATAAAAATCTACTGGCCCAGTTACCTTATAACCTAATGACCCTTTTTAAGCATATAACTACTCCAAAATAAGACTTTAGGTCCCTCTAAAATAACTCCTAAAAAGCTAGTATAAAAATAGTAAATAAATTTAGAAACTAAGGTTACCTACCACAAATAGGTTTCCTAAAATAGATAGATGTCTAAATAAATTAGATTTTCTAAGTGTTTGGTTATAGGAATAAGCGAAACTATTACTAATGGGTCCCCTAGAGTTTATAAGATTAGGTGTACATAATCTAGGTTCGATTATTCCTAACCTAGTTTAGCCAAATCAACCCCCAAACATCAAAATACTAAATACACCCAACTTAAGTTATGTACACTCGTACTAAATAAATATAAATAATACAACATTATAATAAAAATATGGGGTATTACAATCTTTCCCCCTCAGAATGGATTTTATCCTCGAAATCGGACGTATTACTGAAAAGATGAGATTAACATGCTCCAATGTCCTCCCACTACCACGTAAGTTTTATTTTTGCTCTAACGACCATAAACCCTTAATATATTTTACTCAAACATACTTCTCTAGCAACCATGGCCATCATTCCATAGTTATGAGCACACCATGTAGAAAAAAAATCAATTCAACCATCTTATAAGATTTAGTAAAAACCATTCCAATCTTATGGGCCCACTGACTTGGTCATCTAAACAAAGGATCCAAATTCTTCGGGTATTACAATCTACCCCCCTTTAAAAGGAGTTCCATCCCATAAATGTAGAGTTCAATACATAGCAAAACATAATTCTAGCTACTGTCAGAACAAATAATTTTAAACATGATTCATTAATTGAAGTATCATAATAAAATTGATTGGTGTAGCAACTTCACTTTGCACGACTTTCAATGCATATTACATAAATTACTACACCAGAGAATTTCATTTTCTGAAAGTGGCATTGTCAACATACTTTAGCGACGGAAGACCTGTTAACATACAAGACTATCTACACTGAATTATTCCAATACGAGTATGCCACACTCGATTGTCCGTAAAGGGATCCTTTCATTATCTTGATTAAGTTTATCGAGTCTTTGATGACTTAATTTTACAGCCATTAGGCTCACTCTCATCACATATGTTATTAAGTAGATCACATAGCATTAAGCTGTCAGTAAATCTATACAGCGTGTTGTGCATCGGTAACTATTCTCCTCGTGCTTGTTGCTTATGTAGTCCCTACTCTATAGACTACTATTTTGTGACCCAATGGTCGATACTATTCTCACTTAGCCACCAGTGACTGTTACTCATGTAATTCTAATATAAGGAACTACCTTTTTGTAACTTGTTACTCATGTAATTCTAATATGAGGAACTACCCTTTTGTAACTTGTTACTCGTGTAATTCTAGCATGAAGAACTACCCTTTTGTAACTTGTTAATCATGTAATTTTAGCACAAGGAACTATCCTTTTGTAACTAAATAAGCAACTCTACTCACGTCGCCAATTCGTGGTCCATAAGTACCCAATCGTGCGTTGGGTATCCTTATGTTAACATCGACCTTTATCGCTCAATATGTGGGTAACTAGCCTCGACTAGGTTCACTTTATCCTCATGCGACCCCTCGGTCATCGCATAACTACACATAGAGAGGGTCGAGCCAACCACTAAGCCACACAAATGTATATTACATTGCCAACCCAATTATTATTAACAAAGAACACTTATCTGATGTTCTTCAATAATTATTTCATTCATAATCAGTATAATGAGGTACCTAACATGATATGATGTTGCAACACCACACTAGCTTCCTTACATTAAATACAACGTTTAATTCCTTAATCTCTTTAGTTGTATATCTACACATGCATAAAAGTTACTTCATTAATCATGCTAATAGTATTATAGAACATA
Source organism: Macleaya cordata (assembly GCA_002174775.1). NCBI lineage: Eukaryota > Viridiplantae > Streptophyta > Magnoliopsida > Ranunculales > Papaveraceae > Macleaya > Macleaya cordata. The sequence continues at coordinate 14,175 of MVGT01000499.1, read as the reverse complement.
CTTTGATGCCATAAACTCCTAGCAACATATTACAATTTAGGAGCTCACATAGTTATAAACCACATAATCTATAGAAAATGGAAAAATAAAAACTAACTGAATTTCACCTACATGCAAAAGTCAAAGTGGATGTTTGTTATATCTTCGCACAACAGATTAAACTAAGGTAGAACCCACACAAACAATCCCAAGTAGGTCTAGAGCCTAAGCTCTGATACTATTCGGTAACGCCCTAATTTCTAATTATTGTATAAACCAGAAACTAAACTCATGACTCGATAGCTCAAAACCAAAATGATAACTTTAAATCTAAAATCCAGTCCAAAATATAGGCCAAAATAAAATTCTAACCAAAAGGGTAACTGAAAAAAAAAATTTGATCAACAACACACTAGCATATACAATCAAAGAAACATGATAGTCAATAAATCAACATCAACAACAATAAATATGAATTTGTTATATTTTTATGCTGAACCGCACTGTGGCTGCCTACATACTCGAAACAGGGATCAAGCAGAACATAGTTCAAAAGAATACTCATAAGGTATCTACATCACATTTTAACTTTCGAGCAAGTCTAACCAATTTCCCTAATTTATTAACAAACACAATAAACAACCCTACATCTAGAATCTGACATAGGGATCTCTATATTTCAAGTTCACTCAATCTATCCCTCCATCTATCTACCCTAAATTTTGTGGTCCACAAGTTAACCCTATCTGCACTGGGTGAACTTGTGATAACATTCCTTTTCGCTCAATATGTGGGTAACCAGCTTCGGCTAGGTTCACCTTCATCATTCCTCATATGACCCATCGGTCATCGCATGACTACACATAAAGAGAGTCGAGCCAACCACCTATCATTGAGATTCACATCATCATCTCAAGATGTTCACAACTAATTATCCAAATTATTTCTTAGTTAGTACACCTACGAGTTCATGATTAATAGATCAGACTATTCTCGTAAGAGTTTAATCATCCGAATCTACAAGGTTCATTACACATATATTACATGCTCATTTTCTATTTGCATAGTAAGACAAGATAATAACTCAATTAACATAAACCCACAATTCACAAATACAAGATTAATATAACATCCAACATAAAACATCAACTTTGCTAAACCATCTACTCTGAACAAACCAGCGGTATATTAACATGTTATAACCTAAATAAAAACCTTAACATCAGTATACTAATATGTTACAATTTAAATATAATGCTACCAATAGTATGTTACATCTTACAATCCAAATATAGTCCGTACAACATCATATTAATAAGTTATAACCTAAGTAGAATCAAATCATCTTATTAATGGGTTATAGCATACAAACAATCAAAACAGTATTATATCCCAAGTAAAATCAACCTACACATGTTAAAAGGAGATTAGGAGTACCCCTAACATTAAGTTTTATTAGTGGAGAAAGGCTACAAAGATCATAGGAATAAGAAAACTTATCTGTATGCAGCCATTTCCATCGATCTTTTCTCTTCTCTTCATGTGTAATACCCTTATTCCTTGAAATTACTAATATTGGGGGCAACCTATTTTTGTTAAAGGCACCATGTTAAGAATTTTTAGAAAGTTTGGGTTATATTACATATAAATATAATAGTTCGGTTTTTTATAAAAACACAAAATAGGAAAGATAAGTACATTAGTGTAAATGATCTGACCTCTGCTTCTGTTATCTTAACGAACGGAGATAACAAGGTGGTTATACCTATTCTTGCTTGCGTGCCTCAATGCTCGGGAGGGCTTTGGTGGATTGTTCATGCTTTGGGAGATCTTTGTATCTCTCGCCTAGAGAACTTTTCCATACTAGTGATTGGGCTACAACTATTCCTCACTTGGAGAGAACTTAGTGTTCTAATGGGAAATGGCCGTAACTCAGATAATGCATCCTTATTTAAAAGAGTATAAGAAGATTGTGATTGACGAGTCGTACCGATGATGCATCCTTTTTTAAAGGAGCGTCAGAGGATGATGGTTAACGAGTCGTGCCGATTTTGTAAGTGGAACCTCCTAGTGGGCGGAGTTCCCTCGTTTTTCTCCTTAAAGGAGTTTTGAAAACAGATTGATTAACGAGTCATGCTAGTTTTGTAAAAGAAACCTTCTCATGAAAGGAGCTTTGACGTTTCTCTCCTTATTGGAATGAGTTTTGAAGATATTGATGAGTCGTGCCGATTTTAGAGCTCTCTCATTTTTAAATTGGGAAGACTTGTGCTATCCCGAATACTATCTAATATTATGTAGCGTACTATAGAGCTATGCTAGAGAGCAAGCTCCTTTTGAGTAACGCCTACATTGATACTATTTGACGATAATAACGAAGTTTTGTTGTTTTGAAGGTTTTTGTATTGCTTTTGAAGAGATTACAAGTGCTTATATATATTAAAGCGAAATGTAATGAGTTTGAGAGTTTTGAGTATACCTGAGCACTTCCTGGATTTGACCAAAACTTTGGGCAGAGGTTCGTTACTATTTCTCTTATTTTTCTAGTTTTGATAGGTTTCTCTGACGGATTCCTATCTCTATTCTCTCTAAGGTCTATTCGACGGGTTTTTATTTCTGTTCTCGTCCGGAGGGCAGCAGGTGGCCCACGAAAAGAGTTTTCGTAGTTCGAAAAGACTTAAAGCAAGACTAGAAGACTCGAAGTAAGCTACGTGGAGCAAATCGAAGCCCGAAGAACAACCTTCTCGAGATTCAGAAGTTTCAGGTTGAAATATTAAGTCTAAATCCAAAATAAAGAAGGGGGAGGGCCTATTTATAGGCGTTGAAGTCTATTTTGGGCGCATCTTCAAGATGCGCTCAAAACATTGGGCTTTATGCCCTGATCTGACCAGTGCGGTCAGATCTTTGTTGAGGCGCTGCCACGTGGCGCCTTCTGGTTGAGGCGGTTTAGGGCTTTGTGGGGTCCTCTGGGTTACTCCAGAGTTTGTTTTTGGGGTTTTTCGGACCTTTGAGTGCGTTTTCGGGGGTTTCCAGAGCTTTGTCAAGAGTTTTCAGAGGTTTGTGGGGAGCTCTTGAGGCTCCGGCTCAGGTCTAAACTCTTTCACTTCGTTTCAACTCTTTCGGGTTCCATTTTCAAACTCTGTTTGGCTAGTTTTGACAGAATAACTGAGGTGCTCTGAGTGAACCAAACTTAGGTGTCTAGAACTTGATAGGCTTAAAAAGCACTATTTAATTAAAATTGCAAATGCACAGTATCTATGGTATAGATAAGGGCAAATATAGGTCGATCCCATGAGGAGTGAAACAAAAACATGCTAATCAATATTATGAATTAACTAAACAAGAAAGAACTAATTTTTTTTAAGAAAACCGTATTTTGAAAAAAATGAAAGCAAACCTAAAGTAGTATGAAAAAAACCTAAAGTGTTCAGGATCTAGGAATCCCTTGTAAAATTTATTCTATTTATCTTCTATCACAAAATATCTGAGTTTTGCGGGTAGTACGATAGTACCTCTGTTTACTACTTTCTCGATGATTTTACAATAAAAACTCTAAAAATTAAGATCTCAAAAAGATAAATTTGCTCTCGGCACATGATCGATTTTCTAAGTACTAAATATGCATGACATATTTAGTCAAAGAATAATACTTAATGCAATTAAAATAGGCCATTGTAATTATCAATTAATAATCTAACTATGAAATTTGCATGACAAATAACATGAAAGAAATAACTAGAAGACAAATCAATAAGGAGAAAAACAAACTTCGATTAAACCGATGATCCAAATATTTTGTTCAAGAACATAAATAAAATTAAACCCTACAAGTTCATCCCTTCACCCTAACAATAAAGTTAGAACCCCATGGGTTCAAGTAGCTCTATTAAAATAATAAGAAGAGAAAGAAGTATCTGTTGTAACAAAAATATTTCCTGCCTCAGAAATTACGTAGAACTCCAACAACTTAGAAATCCAAAGCCGCTAGTTACCCCTTCATTCCCCTCGATCTCTTGTACGTTCTTCACGATCTCCCCAAAGCTACTGCTGGGCTTTTTTTCTCTTTTTTTTTCCCTATATCTGTCCCTTCTAGTTCTGCTGCCCCTTTTATAACCAAAACTCACCGACCCAATTAACCCACGGTTCTTCAAAGTTTCCAAATTATACATGAATTTCAAATAGAAATATCTAATTGATCTCTGACTAGGTTATAGAAAGTAGGGCCCACACTATTTTAATGGTTAAACTTACTAAAAAAAATCTGATATACTATACACGAAAAAAAGGGAACTTAAGGTGTAGGACATATGACGCCATAATGACACCATCATGCATGGGACCCGTTTAGCAAGATATGGGGTTAGGATTAAATAGGTGGGGTCCACTAGAAAATAAAGATGAAATATAATTTGGCTCCAGACGAACTGATTTGTTTGGGTTACTTTGTCTTTGATCTTTATTTGCATGCATTGGTCGTGCACATATACCTTATGATATCCCTAACGACATCTTGTGGTGCCTTTAGTAACTTCACTGATTTCAACTGATTTCACCCATTCTACTCATATTTCCTGCATACAAAATAAAAATACAATAATTAATCCAAATTAAATAAACTAAGTGACTAACTAATATAAATACACTGGTATTCCATGTAACATATAAATGTTTATCACACAGCCACACCCAAGCCACATCAACGACCTCAGCTGTCCTAACATCATGAACACAACAGCTCAACACTATGAGCTCAAGACGGAACCCGCCTCTTCCCAAAGCCTTCGCTCAAAGGGAGGAAAAACGAAGGTTCAAGGTTTGGAGGGCCAGATTGGCAAAGGCGGATGATGTCAGAAGGCGACATCTTCGCATAGAGGAATTGAGTACGCACTAAACGAGCCAATCACGAGTAAGGGGGATCTTAGTCGAACTCTACTAACTTTGGAAACATCGACTACGGGAGGCTACCCATCGTTTGGGATGGGTCTCGAGAAGCAGCTCATGAGTACCGCGTGCTCTCTTTTCTCGGGGGCCAATGACAACAACCAAATTCACGTAAGCCAAGTGTCCCAAGACAAAGGGAAGAAACTAGAGGTCTCCCACTTTTGTACGCAACCCATGCATGGAACTACCAAACTGGTTGCCAACAGTAGAGAAAGGCATGTATGGATGTATGCAAAAATAGACGGATGCATGCAACACAGAACAACAAAGCTCCTTCCTCCGCTGTCTACCACTCCGAGACCTTTTCTTCTTCTCCCCTGCACTCTCCTTGCTTCCTTATGATCATTGCGATCCATTAACGGTCACCTCTTGTGATTTAGGTAGGGACTGGTACCAACCTCTCCGGACCTTTCAAGCGACTGTAAACCTACGTGTACTCTCACACTATTTGCACCGGCGCACATATTTATAGACAGAACACCTTGACTGTAGCTTCTTTTGTACGCTACCACTTTTTCACGTCAGACTTCCCGCCTTTCTTTGACACTCCTCACGTGATCCTTCTGACGCTCTTCGTCACGTGATCCTTTTAACGCTCCTTTTTGCCATGTTGGACATCTTTAACTGCTCCTATTAGCTGAAGTCCACTCGTTCCTTTCTCTCGAACCTTTTCCCCTTTCTAAACAAACTAATTACTTTCTGGCCCTTCTTTATATAATTACAACCATCTCGAACTAGATGAACCATCTTTTAGATATACTTTATCTCTCCATCAGATGAACCATTTCGTACTTAAATATATCCTTCCACTAGATGAACCATCTTATACTTAGATATTCTATCTCATCATAAGATGATTCATATTGCTAGAAAACACCTCCACAATAGGCGCAAGCACCCTTAAAATTAATCAGAGGTGATTTTGAAGGTCGTAAATTTTCCCTTTTGATATTTATTTTTTCAACTGCATTCCAGAATAAAATTTCTGCAGAATTGTTAGGATCAACTAAAATTTTGTGTACTTCCCAATTATCTATCGTTAACGTTATGATCAAGGGATCAGAATGCATAAATTGGCATCTACAATACCATCATCTGTAAAGATAATTGGAGCATCAGAGTTTACTGACCTTTGGATGTTCGAATCAAATTCATACACCAAGTTTAGGTGTGCTGCACAACGCTTTAAACCTCTTTCTGGTACTTCCATCTTGGCTACTGGTGAATGTGCTTATTGATACAAGATGACGTTAACAATTCCCCGACTTTCTGGAACTCCTTCCGAATGCTATTTTGGACAGATGACAACAACGGCTAAATTTCTATGATCTTTCTCAACGAACTCCTAAAGACGCCCTTCTTGGATCTTACGCTGAATAAAGCTGATCAAAGTCCTACAGTTCATCATTTTATGAGAATATCACCTGTGATAAGCACAATAGCCATCTTTCTCATTATTTTGATTATTCACTGCAAGTTAACTTGGCTACTCAAAATAACTTTTATCTTTGATTTTGTCCAGAATTTTATGCACAGGCATCAAAGGAACATATTTCTTTACAGACTCGTTCCATCGTTTTACTCGCTCATCTCGAGTACTCTTCTAATCTTTCATCTCTCGTTCTGTCTGTTGCCTTTTAGCCTGTGATTCTTGTTGCAAGGAAGTTTTTCCTGACGACCTTTTTCATCTTTGTTGGGAACTTCATAGACACCATCCTATTGATCGCACAGAGTATTCATCTTCAAACTTAGCATACCGCTCTGCTCGAGATATCAATTCGTGCATCGTTGTTAAATGATCAACTACTAGAGTTTTGTGAAACCGTGTCCCAAGAATCAAAGCATTTTTACATGCGATTATCGTTGTTTTCTCATCTACACTTGCAATAGATTGTGCTATAGATCTGAAACGCTTAGTGAAATCTCTGAAAGGCTCACTATGCCACTGCTTGATATTAAATAAATAATTAATATCTAATGTCTCTTTCTTGTTACAAATATATTATGAAAGAAATTGTTTCTAGATGTCAACAATATAGAATTCATTGGAAGCCTCAAGAACCAAGATAAGGCATCTCCTGTAAGACTTGATACAAAAAACTTGCATAGAGTTGCATCATTTATCTCCCAAACTGCCATTAACTGTTTGTAATGGTGAATGTGTTCATAAGGATCGGAAGATCCATCTAACATCACAAACTTAGAAACCTGAAATTTCTTTGGTATCTCCATATCTCGTACGTGTTTTTGTATAGGATTCAAGTCTTCTTCAATCCCAAATGGATGAACTTGCAGATTCTGTTGTGCTTTAGTCAAGAACTACATTAAATCATTTTTTCCTTGCTGAATCACAACTTCTAATTCAATTTTGTAATCACGAGCAACTTCAACTGGAATTTACGGATTATTAACACCTTCTATACGATTTGCTTCTTGCTAGTTAAGGTTTTGCAGGTCTGGCATAGAATCATCTATATTTTGCTTGTTCGATTCATTCCGTTCTTGAAACACTTTCATCAACTCTAAGTGATCCGACTAAATCTTCTGAACAATTATTAAAAGTTACGCAAGAACAGAGTCATTTGCCTGATTTTATTAGCTACTGGAACATCTTCTTCTACATGCTCTTGTTCTTGATCAGGGACGGCAGTTATCGGTGCTTCTACTTCAGAAGGATCAGAAGTCCTCTTTTGATTCGCAAATCGCCTCGGCATTGTAGCCCTAAATTTCTCAAGTGAGCTCTAAGAAAAAAAATTTGTGGTTTTGATACTGCAGGAAGGCGCAAAAAATAAGAGATCAAATCATCTTATCTTTAATCTCTCATTTAAATCCTAACAAGATAGATCAAATGAAACTCTAGATCAGAACTGGATTCAAGAAAAGATGATAATGAAAAGATGATAAACGGAGAAGAACAAGGAAAGATTTTATTCAGAGCTCCTATTTGATCCAAACTCTTACAAAATGGAAGTAACAGCTAACTGTTTTCTCCTGTACATTCCTTCTATTTATAGACAAAACACCTTGACTATAGCTTCCTTTGTACACTACCACTTTTCCATGTCAAACTTCCCACCTTTGTTTGACGCTTCTCCTCACGTGATCCTTCTGATGGTCCTCATCACGTGATCCTTTTGACGTTTCTTCTTGCCACGTCGGACATCTTTAACTGCTCCTTTTAGCTGGAGTCCACTCGCTCATTTCTCTCGGACCTTTTCCCCTTTACATAATTACAACCATCTCGAACTAGATGAACCATCTTTCAGATATACTTTATCTCTCCACCAGATGAACCATTTCATACTTAAATATATCCTTCCACTAGATGAACCATCTTGTACTTAGATATTCTATCTCATCATAAGATGATTCATCTTGTAGGAAAACACCTCCACACTATCCGTTATAAATGCAGTTTTTTCTTCATCATGTGGATTCATTGGGATATGATTGTATCCCAAATATCCGTCCATTACGGAGAGTAACTCGTGCCCAGAAGTTGCTTCCACCATTTTGTCGATATTAGGCAAAGGAGAACTATCCTTCGGGCAAGCCCGATTGAGATCGGTGGAATCTATGCAAACTCTTATTTTTCCATTCTTCTTTGGGACTGCATCAATTTTAGCTATCTATTCTGGGTACTGGACTTCTCTTATGAAGTTTGCAGCCAAGAGTTTATCAATTTCTTCATTGACAGCTGTATAGTAACGAGGTGACAAGCGCCTAGGCATTTTGCTTAATTGCTTTGTATCCCTCTGAAACATTCAATCTCTGACAAGTAATAGACGGATCTATACTCGGCATGTCGTTCATTTGCCAAGCGAATAAGTCTATATTAGCAGTAAGTAAAATCAACAATTCTTGTTTATGTTCATCATCCAATTCTGCGCCGAAAAAGGTACATTTATTCTCTTCTTCGATGGTAGATGAAGGATTCACGTCATCATCATTTATAATGTTCTGAAAAGCCATACCTGACGATTCATGTATATTTAGTACCTTATTAGCCTCCTGTAATTGCTATCGTGAATTGTGACGATGCAACTCCACTGCAAAATTTCCGCATGCCTAAGCTGTTCTTCTGTCACCAAGTATACTCCATAACACCACCAGATGTTGGAAATTTTATCTTCTGGTGATATGAAGACGAGACTGCCTTCTAAGTATGACGTTATAAGTTGGCGAGTTATTTATGACCAAGAATTTCACAGAAAGCAGCATTGGTCCAGCAAATACCGGGGGATCAATCTCCCACTTAGGATAGGCATAAGCACCATTAAAACTAACTAAAGGTGATTTAGAAAGCCGTACACTTTCTCTTTTGATATTCATTTTTTCAGCTGCATTCCAGAATATATATATGCAGAACTACCGGAGTCAACTAAAATTTTATGTGCTTCCCAATTATCTATCGTCAACGTTATTATCAAAGGATCAGAATGCATAACAGTAGCATCTATAATATCATCATCTGTAAAGATAATAGGAGTATCAAAGCATACTGACCTTTGGATCATTGGATCAAATCCATATACCAAGTTTAGGTGTGTTGCACGGCGCTTTAAACCTCTTTCTGGTAACTCAATCATTGCTACTGGTGAACTCGCTGGCTAATACAAGATGACGTTAACAATTCCTCGGCGTTCGGAAATTCCTTCCACATGCTGCTCCGGACGGATGACAGCAGCAGCTAGACTTCTGTGATATGTTTCAACAAACTCTTGAAGATGGCCTTTTCGGATCTTACCTTGAATAAAACTAATCAGAGTTCTACACTTGATCGTTTTGTGAGAATATCATCTATGGTAAGCACAGTACTCATCCGTTTCATTATTTTGATTATTTACCGTGAGTTGTCTTGGCCACTCAAAATAGCTTTTATCTTTAATTTTGTCTACAATTTTACCTATAGACATGTTTAAAGGAACATGTTTCTTCACAGACTCGTTCCATCATTTTTTCCGCTCATCTTGAGTACTTTTCTAATCCTTTATCTCTCCCTCTATTCGTTGCCTTTTAGCCTACTGATGTGGCAAGGAAGTTTCTCCTGATGGCCTTTTTTCATCTTTGTTAAAGACTTCATAGATACTCGATCGTTCTATAGAACGTATAGAGTATTCATCTTCTAACTTAGCATATCTCTCTTCTCGATATAATAATTCTTGCATCGTTCTCAGAAGATCCACTACCAGAGTTTCGTGAAACCTTGTTCCAGGGATCAAAGCATTTTTACATGCAATCATTACTGTTTTTTCATCCCTACTTCCAATAGATTGTGCTATGGAACGAAAATGCTTAGTGAAATCTCTCAAGGATTCACTGTGCCATTGCTTGATATTAAATAAAGAATCAATATCTAATGTCTCTTTCTTGTTACAGATATATTGCAAGAGAAATTGCTTCCACATCTCAGCAAATGTGCATATAGAGTTCATTGGAAGCCTCAAGAACCAAGACAAGGCGTCTCCCATAAGACTTGATGCGAAAAACTTCCATAGAATTGCGTCATTTGTCTCCCCAGACTGCCATTAACTGTTTATAATGGTAAACATGCTCATAAGGATCAGAAGATCCATCGAACATTACAAATTTAGGAACCTGGAACTTTTTTGGAATCTTAACATTTCGTACATACTTCTGGATAGGATTCGAATCTTCCTCCATCTCTAATGGACAAATCTGCAGATTCTGCTGTGCTTTAGTCAAAAATATATTAGATCATCTTTTCCCTGCCAGATCACAGCCTCCAATTCAGTTTGTAGTCATGAGCAGCATCGAATAGAGTTTGAAGGTTGTCGTTATTTTCTATACAATTCGCTTCTTGCTGGTTAAGTTCTTGCAAATCCGGTGTGGAATCATCAACATCTTGCCTCTCTGATTCATTCCGTAATTTAAACATTTTCATCAGCTCCAACTGATCTGACTGAATCTTCTGAACAACCATTCAAAGTTGTGCAAGAACAGAGTCAGTCGTTGGATTTTTCAGATCTGGATTGTCTGCAATTGGAGCATCTTCCTCTACTTGTTTCTGTTCTTGATCGGGAACAGCAGTTGTTGGTGCTTCCATTTTAGAAGTATTAGAACTTCTTTTTCGATTCACGAATCTTCTCGGTATTGTAATCCTAAATTTCTCAGGTGAAATCTAAAAAAAAAATTCGTGAATTCGATTCCGTCGAACGGCGCCAAAAATAAGAGGTCAATAATCTTCACTTGATCTCTCACTTCAGTTGTAACTATTAGATAGATAGAATAGAGAAGAACAGAGATGATATTTGTTTAAAGCTCTCGTTTGATCCAAATTCTTACAAAGTGAAAATATAGACTAACTATTTTTCTTTATACAACCTTCTTATTTATAGATAAAGTATCTGGATTGTAGCTTCTTTTGTACGCTACCACCTTTCCACGTCAGATTTCCCGCGATTCTTTTTTATGCTCCTCGTCACGTGATCTTCCTGACGCTCCTCGTCACGTAATTCTTCTGACGCTCCTTCTTACCACGTCGGACGTCTTAATTACTCTCTCTTAGCTGGAATCTACTCATATCTTTCTTCCATACTTTTACCCCTTTTTAAATGAACTAATTACTTTCCTGCCCTTCTTTACACAACCACAACCTTTTTCCATTTGTCAGATAACCTTACCTTTCGACTAGATGAATCATCTTGTATTTAGATAACTCATCTCATCCTAAGATGATTCATCTGGTTGGAAAATAGCCCCACATTTACATCATCCAAAACAACTTTAACGAGTAAAAATGTTGCTAAAATCTCACCTTAACCTAGAAAAGTTAGCCCATTTATTCACCTCTTCCACCCTTGAGCTTCTAATCATTAAGATCTACAACAACAAGGCATGTGGGGCAAAACCCTAGGTTATTTACAAATGAAATCAGCTGCAATCTAAAGGTTTTTGGGCCAAAATCTTACCCAAAAGAACTAAAGAAAGATGGGAGGAAGGATTGGGGCCGATCTCCCCTTCCTCTCATTCCTTCTTCTTTTTCTTCTTCTTCCTGTTGCTGTCGATTACTGCTGCTGCTGCTAGTTTTCTTTCTTCTCTGAACGCCTCTCTCTTTCTCCCTAATTTATCTCCTTCTCTCAACGCCTATTTCTCCCTCTTTCTCTTTTCTTTCTTCTTCTTCTCTCTCACCATCTCTAACTCTCTCTACTGTTGTAAACCATAAAAAAGAGTTCTCTCTCTATTGTAAACACTTCCGAACGGTGGAATTGAAAAGAAAGTTTGAAAAAAAAAACATAATAAAAGATATTTACATAAGAAACATTTTGGTATATGCACATACACATAAATTATGTATATACACATATATGTTAGGCTATTTTTATAGGTTGGGCTGCGGGCCATGGCCCATAGATCTATTTGTTAGTGTTTTTAAACTCGCCAGCCGAAAAACTTGGTCAAAATCGTGGCTAAATGTTGACCGTGGTCAAAATCGCGGCTAAATGTTGACCTTGGCCAAAATTGCGTTCCGGGTCTCGAATCGGCCTCATTCTGTGTCTGATTTTTTAGCCTGAGTAGTCGAAATTTAATAACTTTTCGAGATCTATCAAATCATATGGTTAAAATCTTCAAATAACTCTCCGAAAAAACTCATTACTTAATTTCAAGTTTAATTATTTTAACACTAAGCTTATTTACTTTAATAATTAATTAATTCCATGGTCAAAGTGTTGGGCTAGACTTATGTCACACGCCGACCCTGGATTCCAATGGTCTGACCCACTTTCGAATTGAATCCACGACCTAGGCCTCGGACCATGAATTGGGGGTGAAAGGGATTACCTAAAACCTTAGTAAAACACTATGTAAAACTGTAATACCCTTTTAATTTAAGTTACTAATGTTTGGGGGCAGCCACTTTTGTTAAGGGCACCATGTTAGAGTTTTAGCAAGTTTGGGGTTTATATTATTTATATTTAATATAAACTAAGCTCTAACCTTTATATTTTCATCGACCAAGAAAGAGGAGGAGAGAGAGAAAACTGGCCAGGGCTTGAAAGAGAGGTTTTTGAAGAAGAACCTTGAGCCGTTTGAAGGTTTGATCGAGGAAGGAAGCGAGTGCGAGAGAGAAGGTGTAGATCTCGAGTTGTAGAAAGTTTTTCTTCTTCCTCCTTGAGTTCCAAGACTTCTCCAATGATTCAAGGCAAGTAGTAACTTGCTCTTTTGGTGTAGATTTAGGTTCTTCATGTTGTTGTGCTTCCCAAATGATTATTTGCATTAAAACTTAATCTCTTTACTGTTTGCATGATAACCCAATGAATGAATGCATGTGATCCTTGATAGTATGATGTGTTTCCTTTTTTAATGGTTAGAAAACATGGAACCTATGAAAATATGATGAGCATATGATCCCCTAACATTTGCAGGGATGAAAACCTTAATTCCACGGAGTTTCTATGTGGAACAAACTCTAAGATCGCGAAGATACCCAGGGGGTATCGATACCCATACAGAGGGTATCGATACCTACCTAGTTGTGGACGACAGGCACCACTAGCATCGATACCCACCTTGTAGAGTATCGATACCAGTGGTACTGTACCAACAAGGGCCAACAGGTACAACGAGAAAAATAAATGCAATAGCTAAATGATGATGAGCAATATCGGTCAGCCATAAACTTTGCGTTTGTGGATGGAATCCCTCGAGAAGGGTTAGAATGGCAGTTCCTGCCAGTATCGATACCTACCTTATGGAGTATCGATACTAGTAGTATCTGTGCCTACATAGTTATTGGTATCGATACCCACGGACTGTTAATCTGATGAAAGGTTATTTTGAGTTCTTTTGAGGTTATACTCTTGCCTAATGGCTATCTTGACTTATAACATGCATAGTATATGAATATATACATGTGACTCTTCTTTTCCAAACTTATTCAACCTATTTAGGGTAGTTCTCTCAATACATATTTTTTCGAAAATAGTTTTGAAGTCAATTTTGGTGTCAGCCATAGAAAATAGGTCTATTTTTTTGAAAATCAACAATTTTCTTAACTATAACGAAATAAACAAGATATAATAGTATGAATAGAAGTAGCTGCATTATTATATATTTACTTTAACTCACATATTCATATTGTGCTATTTATAATATTAGAAATATTTCCACTTTTTGTCAGGGCTGATATGGAAGCCAACCAAATCCGGATATACCTCACATGTGAAGAAGTTACTGAAAGGTCCATGTTTTATGTTTGTCGAATTTCGTGTCAAAGGTAAACTCAAGATGGTCAAT